>BSXT01001291.1:0-52779 GCA_030267785.1 Phytophthora fragariaefolia
CGCGGGACTGAGAACGCAGAAGTATAGCCGTACCAAATATCCGAGCTGGCGTATACTGGTTGTATACACTAATACCTTGCCTTCACCTCGGCCTTTTTTCTTGCAAATCGAACAGGAAGATAAAGCCGAATCCTTCGGCAAAACCCAACCCTGACCGAGGGTATTACTGTACCTGTATACCATGATCATGCATATTAATATTAATAGAGCTCATATTTTGAATGATGTCGCTCAGACACCGATTCAGAACGTTGCTGTCAGCAACGTTCTGAATCGGCAATACGCGGGACTGAGAACGCAGAAGTATAGCCGTACCAAATATCCGAGCTGGCGTATACTGGTTGTATACACTAATACCTTGCCTTCACCTCGGCCTTTTTTCTTGCAAATCGAACAGGAAGATAAAGCCGAATCCTTCGGCAAAACCCAACCCTGACCGAGGGTATTACTGTACCTGTATACCATGATCATGCATATTAATATTAATAGAGCTCATATTTTGAATGATGTCGCTCAGACACCGATTCAGAACGTTGCTGTCAGCAACGTTCTGAATCGGCAATACGCGGGACTGAGAACGCAGAAGTATAGCCGTACCAAATATCCGAGCTGGCGTATACTGGTTGTATACACTAATACCTTGCCTTCACCTCGGCCTTTTTTCTTGCAAATCGAACAGGAAGATAAAGCCGAATCCTTCGGCAAAACCCAACCCTGACCGAGGGTATTACTGTACCTGTATACCATGATCATGCATATTAATATTAATAGAGCTCATATTTTGAATGATGTCGCTCATCCACTAGGGGGAGTCGAACATGTAAAAAAACCAGGTCATCTTTTTAGCCTCATTTCGCTCATATTTTGCCTTTCTTTTCGCTTACAGTATCTCTGAGATAAGCTGCCTCTAGAGGTGTAGCTTATTTCAGAGATAAGCGAGGGATCATTTGAAAGTTCAACTTGCGTCCATAAAGAACCAGCAAGGCCAAGACTGAGCGAGGCAAGGACGCCGCCAGCGCAGGACTACAGTACTGTAGATGCTCCACAGGGTGCAGGACTCGACGCTTCACAATGCGGAGAGATTGACGCTCCGCAAGGTGCAGCCCTCGGCGCTGCGCAAGGTACAGGCTGGGGCAAGGGAGCGACCATGCAACCCAGCAGGTCAGTGACGCGCTACTGGTCGTGCAGGGTAGAGAAGTACTTGTCGTCGAACTCCTTCCCCAGCACCGCTCACCGGTTCCCTACAACACGGATCGGCTCGCATAGCTCCGACGTCACCGTGACAACGCTGCCCACGACGCCCGTGTAGCTGGTCTGCAACCCCATCTCCGCCTCGATACCCAATGGAACTCTGCGCCGACATCCGTGGTGTTGTACGGGATGGGGGTCCAAGTACAAGAAGGAGCAGGCCAGGCCCCCGCTCGACGAGATCCTCGAGTACGCCGAGTACACGAGGGTGACCGTGGACAAGATGGCCGTGCACATCGAGCAGATGATCGCCAACGTGCGCGCCAGCGTGCTGACGCTGTGGCCGCAGGCGCAGGTGGAGACGTTCGGCTCGTACTCGACGGGCATCTGGCTCCCGAGGACCGATGTGGACCTGGTCATCCTAGACGTGGCGGGCGTGAGCGACTCCGAGATGGCGGCCGAACTCCTCAAGGAGCTCGCCAAGGTAGGAGGTACCTGTCCACTGCTTGGGCATTTTTCTTAAGATTTCGTCTCCCCCTAATTTGAACTGGCTGTTTCGTAAACATTTTTCTCGACAAAGTGCGATTTTTGCGGTTTTAGAATGAGCGAAATGTGAGCCCCCCTTCGCAATTTGGCTTATTTTGTTGGCATTTTCTCGCTTATACTTCTGCCCATTTTTTGCTCATCTTTTTTTGCTGTTTTGAGAAGTTCCACTCCCCCTATTCTGTGTGTTTTACCGACTTGGGCGTGTGATTCTACAATTTTGTCCATCCAAATGGGTCGTATAATACACGGAACGGATCTTGTTTAGGAGCAGGACTCCATTGGGGTTTGCACTCCCAGACCCCCGCAGTATTTTAGCTATTTCCAGTGAAGGTAATGGGTCCGCTCGCCGGAATCTACGGCGATAGGCCCACCCCCGCAAATACCGCGCGGGTTTGCTGCGGCTACGCAACCTCGCTAATGTGGAGTTCTACCCGCTGAGCGGGGGCGCCAAAGAAGCTGGCGGCGTAAAATAAAATATACAAAATTATGAAAAACGATACATGGTCTACACCCGTGGTCATCTCATCCCGACCAAGATCGAGAAGCTGGTGAAGGACGTGCCCAGGAACGTGCAGATGACCGACGAGATCCTGGACTCGACGTGGCCGGCTGTGTTGACGTTGCTTACTCTCGCGACTAGGTGGGTAATCACTACGTCTTCTCCTCTGCCCACGTTCGCACATTCTTTCTTTAAGATAAATATACGCCTGATTTTTTCTACGACCTTTGGACCGCCTATTTCTGTCAAAATGCACACACCGTATCTATGTAAGAAAAAACAAACATCTATTATAGAGCGATTACGATGTACAGCTAAAAGTACAGAGCTCTTACACGTACTGACAACGGAATCTTTTCAACTAGCTCCATATGTTATTGGGCAGGACAGAACCCTAATTCGCTGCGGCTCGGACGGCGTCCGGAACGCCTCGCGTCCGCTTGCTTGATAGGCAACTGCTGTGTCCTGAGATTGCAGTAGGGCTGGCACTCTGCGCTCACTCGTGTCATCTATTAATACCCCTGTTGTTACTTTTGGCTGATTCATAATTACTTCTCCGAATGGCAAGATACTTCAAATTTACATGTTCTCCTGCTTGTCATTTACAGACAACCTTGGTACACCTGATACTGCCCGGTGAAAACGTCGCTATCAGGATCATCAGGTATGCGAGTCTGTGGTTTGATTCAAAACGTTCGTGGCCCTCGTTCAAGTAAAGAAGACTGTTCTGTGCCGAAATTTGCAGTCACGCCGATTGGATAAAATACAGCTGCTACACTGTACCCATTTCTTAATCATCTGGATTGAAGACGTTTTCGGAGGCCACTGGGCCACCAGGAGGACTAGGTACAGGATCATGTCCGAGCTGAACTCCGGGATGACCTTCTACATGAACAAGATGATAAAACGGCCCAGGCATCGATGGCAAGCTTCGTCCATGTCAGCTACCTAACGGAAATGCCTGAACACTGTCCGGCATTCTATTTATTAGAAGCGGTCCAGTTTTATGCAAAAACGAAAAGGGTATGTTATTTGGGTAGCGTTGCTATTCCACAATCAAAATGGTCACCTCGACCAAAGAGAGCGCCGAGTCGGTATTCCTCATGCAAAATGCTAACTTCGTCCAGCGCGTCGTCAATCTCACCAACGTTAAAGTCATCTGCCTCACTCTCAGCATCGGGCGTCGTGAATCGATGCGCATGGCGTACGGTTTGGAGAGGAATGGCTAAGCGCTGGCGTAGGAACTCTTGGCCAATGGCCTGTATGCACCACATAATCTGTACAAGTATAGGTCTAAAAATCGGGTAGGGCTTCTAATTTAGACCTCTTTTAAAAATGGGCAAAGGGCTTTATTCGGGCCGGTGTTGTAATTGGGATGTAATTGGGGTTGTAATTGAGTTAAGTACTTAAGTATCCTTTAGATACCTATCAGATTTGGCGATTCTCGTATCAGGTTTTACATTAAATGTAAATGCATGGGATAAAGCCAGATTTTGGCTTTATCCCATACATTTTCCTAACCATCAAGTCGGTGGACACAATGTATTATATACAACAGGATATCCGTTTTATCAGGTATCTGGTGTGCTGGGAATGTACAGCCGAACCCCTCAATAAGCGCGGTGGGGGTTCACGAAGCGATTTCACAGGTATTCGGAAACAAAGCCAGCTAAGGGAGTGTACTGATAAATCAGTCCTTTGTGTTGATTGGCTGCCTACTTCACATCGGATACGACACGGTATTCAAAGGTAGCGGTGCACTTATTGAGGGGATCGACTGTACTTCGAAGTACCAGCTTGAGATGTGACGGTAGAGATGTCGATGGACCTGATTTGCGTGCAGCGTCGTCACCTACTGTACCATGCTATATGTAAAATATTGATAAATCTTCCTCTCCTGGAGGCTCCTTTCTCACTTGGCTAACGCCCAGCAAATTGTATGTTGTTATTAAATACCATATCTAGGGCCTCGAACTCCGTGTCTTTAAACGAGCCCAGCAAGATCATAATTAATCAGCTTCTAATTCAAAGTACGTGTATTTGCTAAGTCACCACCAAATATGTGCTTGTGCGGTGCAACCCCCAGAATAGTTTTATTGGAAGGTCGGTGATTTGAAGCGTGTCTTTGGTACACCATTTCTACATGTAGATCAAATTGAGAATTTCCCAGATCAAAACAAGAATTGCTCAGATCAAAACAAAAATACCTGTAATCAGTTATATTTCATACAACTAATTACCTACAAAACGTAATCACGACCCAACTGGCATATCATGCTTGTCCAGAGAGCGCGAGCGTGAAAGCTGAGAGTATGAGAGTACTGAGCTGCCCTCGGGTCACAATTTGTGTGTGTCAAGGTCACTCCGGAGCTTTGTGACTCACAAAGCTCCGGAGTGTCCTTGACACGCACTGTGCTTGGCGGCGCGTAACATGTAGTTTGCGCGATGCTGAGCCTTAGTTACACCCGGCGGTGGTCGCAGGATGTCGTCCCGATGCGTGGCCAAGTAGTACTTCACCTCTGACTTGAATACCGAGAATACGTTCTCAATTGGGTTTAGCATTGGTAAGTAAGGGGACAACTTGATCACCGGTCTTGCAGGCTACTCCATTTTGGTCCGATGTCGTTGCTCGTCAGTATAGCGCTTATACCTCAGTGCAGATTGCACAGTGGCGAGGTCGCGGAGTGGCGATCGTATTGCAGTGCATCCGTGCTTCTAGAGCTCTAGAATACCTTCAATATATAATACATGATCTGATATTAAGATTTTGCAGGGTTCTCGTTTTGATCTGAGCAATTCTTGTTTTGATCTGGGAAATTCTCAATTTGATCTAGAAATGGTATAGGTTGTCGTGCATGTACCATACATGTACACGTATTGTTGTTGACTCGACAAAGTCGCGTCACATCCACAACCGAATCCCATATTGCTACTGTACCTTGATGCATTTGGAGTGAGGCGGACCGCCTGGTCCGCCCATTCGGCACCACCAGCTACAAATCATTCTCGAATTTGACCTGTATCGGAGTTACGGTCAGAAGCTATTGCGGGCAGGACGATGCGCGCTTTCACCTGTCTGGTGGTGTTTACTGCGTCCTTCATCCTAGCAGTGTCGTCCGCGACGGCCCGTAGTCATCCCATCGGAGCTGTTTTAGTTTCGAGCAAGAGCAATCAGCAACGTTTCTTGAGGAGCCACAATACAGCTCATTCGGACAATGAAGAACGGGCGACGAAGGACGCTGTTACAAAGCTAAGCACAAGATTCTCCCAACTCAAGTCAAAACTGCAGGCATCGAAGTTATGGGAGTCAATGAAGTCATTAACGGATAAGGAACTGCGGGCGGAAAGACTCTATCTCAGCGGTGCCTCCCATGCAAAACTCTACGAAAACAAGGTTGACCCCGATCTAATCTACAGGCGGTTGGACATCCACACGATCGCGAAGTGGTACAACTATGACCTGGTCGCGCTGATGGGCGATCCCAAATATAGCAAATGGGCAAGGTATTTTGACTACTGGGTCGATCGTAATTCGGGAAAGATTGCGAAGTGAAGATATGTGCAATTGACAAGACCGGCTTCCGGTCGGTATTTCTCATACGCTCAGTAAGACATCCTCAGCATCTCTAGCATTTGAAGTCCAAATTGTTTTTGCCGAATTAGGTCGAGCGTGTGAAACGAGCAACCATCCTACTAGTTTTTTTAATAATAACTGAGCAGTTCGACAATGAGCTGCTTGTTGATACGACCTCCTACACACGATAAGTCGTGTCTTCGACGACATTCCCACACAAATAAAGCACATACTAGTAATACTAGAGGGCTCCAATAATATGTGCACCAGGCACCCTCTAAAATCTGACGTTAAATCATTCTGACCTGCTATGCTATGAGTCCGATGCAAGTCCAGGTCCAGAACTCGCAACTCCTCGCGCGGCTCTTCAGCCTCCTTAATAAATTACGAGGTAAATTACATAATACCCCTCAAATACCGGAGACGAAAGGGCATCGTGCACTTTTCTGCCAATACTTTAATGGCGGGACCTAATGGCGACCATACTAAGGGTACATCAAATACATCCTGACACCTCGTTCGAATGATTCTGACGGCCGCTAAACCCAAGTAGATGAACCCTTTCGCTACATGTATCACCATACTCAAATAGAACTTTGATCGGAATGCTAGTATAGAACAGTTAAATATTAAATTTTCCCATACAAACTTTAAGTCAATCCTGTCAAACTGTACCTAGAGAATAGTTTGTAATAATTCTGTGAAATTTATCTCAGAGCTAACAGAGGATCCCAGCGGAGGTCTCAGTTTTCGGATATCGACTGTAGTAGATGGTAATTTAAATTATTAATATATTTAATTAAATGTGTAATACTCACGGTATGCGAAAGGTGCATCGTAAAGATTGTATACATATATAAATACCCGGCAATATTCATAAATTTGATGGATGTTACCTGTGTCGTGCGCACTACTGCTATTAATAGGGGGGTCAAAATTAGAAGATGGCACTAAAAATATCACCATGCCGGCGCTGCTAAAATGACCACCCGGGTCAGATATAAACTGGCCTACCATTTGCCCTGACCATCATTGCGCCCTTCGGTCAAAAATTCTAGACTAAATATAAATGTGCTGTTGCGGAGGGTGACTCTTCAAAATTGCCGTGACCATTTTTTGGGTACACAAAAACTATCCAAACTCAGAAGTACCACTGTATTATCTCAATCAAAGTTGGCTAATCCCCATTCGATGTAGTTATGACGAGATTCTGACGTTCAAAGGCGCGCTGCGCAAACGCTTTCGCGCGCGCGAATTGGCCTACCGACGCATGGAAGAAAGCTCGCTTGATGCTTTCATTCCTCATTCGTCCCTGAGCCCCACAGATGTCCAGTAAAGCAACCTTCGCCCGCCCCGGAAGAACGCCGCCGCGTCTTGGACGCCTTCCAGAGCGGCGGCGACTGGCGCATCATCGCCCAGCACAACGGGTTCGCGCGGTCCACGGCCGAGTACCTCGTGCAGCACGGCCGAGTCGACCACCTTCTCCGCGGCGGCGCGGGCCACGAAGATGACCGCGGAGATCAAGGCGGCCCTTGAGCTCTGGCTCAACGAGTGCTGTTCGTATACGCTGGGCACATTGCGGGCTATGGTGTACGAGGACTTCGGAGTGAGACTCTCCGAGTCGACCAGATCTCGCCACCTTAAAGGCATGATCTTCACGGTAAAGCAGGTGAGACAGCTATATGTGCTATCGTTTTCTCTATGTATTTACGGTTAACGCATTGCTATCGTTTACAGACGCGTGTTGAGCCGACTACCTGCAACAACCTCACGAACAAAGAGAACCGCAAAGTGTTCGCCGAAGCTTTTGTCGAGCACCAAGAAGCAGGTGATTTTATTGTCTATTTTTATGAAACTTACTTTAAACTCTACACGAAGCGCACGCATGGGCGCGCGAAGAAGGGCAAACGCGCCATCGAGAAGGTGCCACCTTCCAAGGGAGCCAACTTGCAAATCCAGTGTGCGGTTTCGTCGGCGATTGATGTGGTTGCGTACCGAACCCACCGCGACAGCATCACCATGCAAACCAAGCCGACTTCGTGGAGCTACTCTACGGCGAGATCAAGGAGCTGGACGTGTACAAGGAGGAATACCACGACAAGAAGATTGTGGTGGGATCGCTGGTGGGAACGCTCCTGCGCACTCGCAGACGGAGACGCTCGTCCCCGAACACGACGACCTGGTCTTGTTGCGCCTGGGGCCTTACAGCCCCATGTGCAACCCGATTGAGAACTGTTTCAGCTCTCTCAAAGCCAACATCAAGCAGTACCTCGCGCTGGCAAGGGACGAGGTGTCCGCACCTATGAAGCAGCTCGGCGGCGGTCTCCAGATCTCGAAGACGGAAGCGCGCATGCATATTCTTGAGCGCGCTGCTCACGTCTCGATGCCCCGCATCACTCAGTGCATGGTGCAAAAGATGGAGCTACATGCGTCCAAGTTCGTGAACGCTGCGATCCGCATGGAAGACATGAAGTACGTTGGTTAAAATTCTCTTGGAATCCAAGAGATCTCACCCGAGCTTTTTTCTACCAAGAGATGGCTTGGAACCCAAGAGACGCAGACAGACAAACGAAGATCGCAACGCACCATGAAGGATACGGAAAGCGACGCGCCAGGCAAGGCAATAGCGAAAGCCACCCCGACGTTCGATAAGCTGATTGCTGCAGTCGGTAAGAAGAAGGAAAAAAGGAAGCAACACTCGGATGACACGTTTGGCCAGCAACTGATCTGGTGTGTGAGCGCCAACAGAGAGATAGTCGGCAGAATGATCTTGACCGTCTAGCGATCCCAATGTGGGAAGCAACCCCATCAAATGGAGCTTCATGCTACACTTTTGCTGCTTGCCAGGCACGCTCTGAAGTTCAGGGTGGCCAGCAATAAGCTGGCACGCAGCAAGGAAGAATGGTCTAGACATACGGAACTTGAGCAGGAACTCTTTGTCAGGCATTCTCGTCAGGTAAAAATTGATTTGCGACGGCGGGCGTTCTACTCGTTTCCGACGTGCTACATAGCGCTGTGATTGAAGCACAACATAGAGAGAGGCAAACCCCATATCATCACCTTCGTCACTAGAATCTTCGGTGTCTACAAGCAGTAGTATCCGGTTTCTCCATAGTGCTTGAAGACCCTTCAGTAATCGCTTCTTCTCGCTTGACGTCGGCATCTTGCGAATAGCCGCTTGGATCGAGCTCTTGGTCCAAACGCTTGGAGAGGTCTCAAACTTCAACGGATTTGATAGGTTAAAAGTTGCCGAGCTCGCCTCTTGGAATCACGGCTTGCATTCAACTCTGACTACCAGTAATGTCATCGAGAAAATCGTTGGATTGACCGATCAGCTACACTACGAAGTAATCAAAGGCTGTAAGCAGAAGGACAGGCACTCATGTGGACTGTGGTGTTTGGTGATATTAGTGCTGCTTCTTTATGGTGCAAGGGCGAGTAACTGGGATGACTACTGGAGCGATACCTTATATAATGTGGTGGGGTATCTACGTCTTCGCTTTCTGCGGAAGATCATTGATTTCCAGAGCCAGTTCACGGTGGTTGCCGGCGACGACGAATATGTCATTCTTCATAGTTTTGTAAGTTTTCTGTATAAGATTGCGATACCGAAAATATACATAACAACGGGGGCTTAGAGAATTTTCGAGAGCTGCTCCCTGGACCCATTGGAGATTTTGTTTTAAAAATAAGCGTTTCTCAAGTTTCACAACTAGTTCCCATACATTAATTAAGTGTGAAATTCATGACATTTATAGCGCACAGGATGTGACATTTGGATTTGATTGGTTGAACCACCTGAGGGTCCGTAAATTTCAACGTTACATCGCAGTGGCCTTCTTTTGCTCCTTACATAAAATTGATGCGTCCCATTTTAGGAATGGTACCTCCTTTCATTTTCTGTGGTTCTAACACGATCCCATTTGGACTTAGAGACCAAATCGATTCGGTTCCGAGTTTGCTCGTAGCCATTCCGTGTTTGCTCGATTTTTGGCGTAAATTACACCAGACCCGAGTGCGTATTTTACCATCGTCCGAGTTGGGCAAAGGTATAAATAAGGGATGGGTCGAAATATCAGTAAATAAGGGTTACCGTCTCTAAATACGGCACTAAATCAGCCGATTTACTATCCGATTA
Source organism: Phytophthora fragariaefolia (assembly GCA_030267785.1). Classification (NCBI taxonomy): domain Eukaryota; phylum Oomycota; class Peronosporomycetes; order Peronosporales; family Peronosporaceae; genus Phytophthora; species Phytophthora fragariaefolia. The sequence continues at coordinate 9,946 of BSXT01001291.1, forward strand.
AACATTCCGGGTGCTTTTCACAATAATTTATTTGTACTTTCTCCTCACTCTTCTTGGAATGCTTAAAATCGTCTAAAACAAAACGCTCTAAACTCACCATCCATTCAAATCTGGAGTGACTTTAAATATCTAAATACATAGTTGAGGATGCCAATCGATGGCGCAGATGGCGGTGCGTGCCTCCGCTTCACGTGCCGTTGCCGCGTCTCCTCGGCGGTTCTGCGCTCCCGTCCTCCCGGATCTAGCCAACACGCGCTCTGCAACATTGGCGACGGAATTTTTGCGGTCTGCCGTGTAGCGCTGAGCTCGACAGCCGGCTCCATCACAACCGAACAGCCAGACGCGTCCGTGACGCTCCGACGAGACTCACGGGCTTTCAAGGAGTTGCAGTCGTCTCTGATTGTCCAGAGCAATGGCGCAACTGTGGTCAATGCAGGAAACGAGTATGAGCTACAGTGGATCTCCCGTGCAGCCGTTCGCTCCGCAGTGGCTGTGACGCTGGAGCTGATACCGTCGCCAAAGTCTCAACTAGAGCGCGAGCAATTGCGCGACGCGGACTCGCGGTCATTACTGCAGCAGACACTGCAGCGCAACTTTTTACTGTGTGCTGGAGCGAGGTCGAGGCTCCCGACGCTGAAGGGGCTCGTGGCGGAGAGCAGGGGCCTGAAGATGGAAGGGCAGCAAGAGGTGGTGACGTTCCGTGTGGTGTCGACGTATCCCGCTGGAGGTTTTGTGCGCGTCACTGCTACTACTCGGGTCACGTTGACGGATCCGAGCGAAGCTAGCGGGGAAGGTGAAAATGATGGAACGGGCAACGTGACCCCGGCGGTTCCGGTGGAGCTGCAGTCCAAGGGAGTCAAGATTGGAGGGATGGACGACGAGCGAGCAGCATTGCGTGAGCTGATTTTACTGCCGGCTAGTCACCCACGATTGCGTTCGGAGCTGGGTGTTGAGTTTCCCAAAGGTGTGCTGCTCTGTGGACCGCCAGGTGTGGGCAAGACTCTACTTGTGTGTTCGGTGGTGTACGAGTGCCGCCAAGTACAGGATGCGTCTGGCGCAGCCTTGGATCTTAATTTACAGGTTGTTAACGGATCTGAAATTATGACTAGCGGACGTGGAGACGCTGAGCAGGCTCTACGGGCAACGTTCGAGACGGCGGTGGTACACGCCCGCAGCGCCCGTCACACTGCGAGCGTCATTTTTATCGATGAACTAGATGCACTTTGCCCAAAGCGCGAGGCTTCTGGTGGAGGTGCCTCGTCTGCGCATAGCCGAATTGTTGCTCAATTGCTGACACTGCTAGATGGTGTAGAAGGTGGTATTTCACGCGAGAATGTCGTCGTTATCGCAGCAACGAACCTTCCGAACTCCATCGATCCAGCACTGCGTCGTCCTGGCCGCTTTGACCGCGAAATCTTTGTCGCTCCACCAAGCGTTGCATTGCGCAAGAAGATTTTTGCGGTTCATCTTAACAGGACGCCATACGCTTTGAGCAATGAATCACCGGAAGATGCTGAGGTCCAACGTGGTGCCTTCCTAGATACATTAGCTGCAAAAGCTGTTGGGTATGTTGGTGCTGATATTGCTGCTCTGTGCCGCGAAGCTGCAATAATAGCATCGACAAGGCAGCTTGTCGCTTTTTCTCGAGATCGCGAGCTGGAGCAGTGGTGGACAGACTGGAAGCGTCGAGTAGAGCCTCTACGTTCTCTTCAAAACGCGTCATCAACACTAGGTGCTATAGTTGCTGGTCATGCTTGGCGTACCAATCCAACCGCAATCATACCACTGTGGTTTTTGGCAAAACAAAGCAATCAGCACAATACCGGGGATTCAAAACGACAGCAATCAAATCTCGAGTATTTTGGGTTTTTACTAGGAAACGAAGATAAGCGCGCCTTCATCCCCACCCATCGCAGTGATGACGATGATAAGAAAGCTCAACCATTCGAGGTGACCATGGACGACTTTGACCAAGCTATGCTGACTGTTGTACCATCAGCTCTTCGAGGCGCCAGCGGGTTCACGTAAGTATTTATTCTATTATTTGTTTGCAAATATGGGAGCTTAGGATGTTGCTGTTGTGTGGCTTAATCATTTTTTTTCAGGAAAGATTTTGATCGACAAGGCTGGGACAGTATTGGCGGCCAGGTTGAAACTAAGCTGGCGCTACAGCAAGCACTTGAATGGCCTATTAAGTTCCCGCATACGTTTGCTCGGCTCGGAGTGAAACCGCCTTGCGGTGTATTGCTGTACGGCCCACCTGGTTGCAGTAAAAGTTCAATTGTCCGTGCCGCAGCTCACTCCAGTGGCGCGACATTCCTGTCGCTATCTGCTGCGCAAGTATTTTCACCATTCTTCGGTGATGCAGAGGCTGCTGTGCGTCAAGTTTTCCGCGATGCGCGCGCAGCTCTTCCAGCTATCATCTTCTTCGATGAGATTGATGTGATGGTTGCCAAGCGTGAATTCGGCGGGTCAGGGGGTGGAGAGGGTGGATCATCTACTGCCATGCGTGTTCTCTCAACAATGCTCAATGAAATGGACGGTGTAGAGTCAGCCGAAGGACTTTTAGTCATCGGCGCAACGAATCGACCAGACTGCATCGATGCAGCACTCATGCGGCCTGGACGATTTGATCGCATCCAGTTTGTAGACTTACCGGCTGAGTCTGATCGTGTTGATATTCTGCGCATTCACTCGCGCCCTATGCAACTTCATGCCGATGTGGACTTGTTGGATTTGGCAAAGCGCACATCGTTCTTCAGTGGAGCTGAACTTGAGGTACGCCACCAGTTATTCCTTTGAGATGCTTCTTTTCCACTAACCTGGGTTCGTGCTGTTGGTCGTATGTAGAACCTGTGCCGCGAGGCTGCCTTGCTTGCTTTACGTGAGTCTCTCGACGCCGAAAAGGTGTGCAAGCGCCATTTTGAAGAAGCACTCCGTGGTATCATACCTGTGTCATCCAAGGAGTCCATGCGCGACTACATCGAATTTGCAGAGTCTATGGGGCATCTGTCATAGATTAACCATCAAAAGTAAAATTCCGTAATAGAGTATATGAACTGTTGCCCCATTTTGCTTGTTTTACTCACGATTCTTTGCCCCGTCAAACGTCGTACAAGTACTGTATTTCACCTAGAAAACGATCTCGCCTCCATCCGTGAAGCTGACCTTGTGCTGCAGCGGGATGCCATCTCTCTCCACTCCGGCTTGCTCCATCTTGTCCACGACGTCGAAGCCTTCCACAACCTCTCCAAACACCACGTGCTTGCCGTTAAGGTGTGGCGCAGGATTCAGCATAAAGCAGAACTGACTGCCGTTCGTATTAGGGCCGGCATTGGCCATCTGCAAGATGTATCGCTTCGAGTGCTTCAGCCTGAGTCCATTCGGCTCATCGTCGAATCGGCCGCCGTAGATGCTGCGTCCTCCCGTGCCCGTGCCCGTCGTGAAGTCTCCGCATTGCACGATGAAGCCCTTGAGGATGCGGTGGCACACGCTGCCCTTGAACGAGTAGTCGGGGCCCTTCTCGCCCGTGGTCAGAGCTCGGAAGTTCTCCACCGTTTTGGGCACAACATCGGCGTACAGCTCGGCGGTGACGCGCCCCACGTAGGCGCCGTCAATGGCCACGTCCAGCCACACATATTTGCGGTCAGGTTTGGGCTCCCAGGAGCGCGTGGACTCGGGGACGGCGGCGTCCTCCTCGAGCTTCGCCCCGAGTGCGTCCCCGACGCCGTCGTCCGGCGCGTCCTGCTGCGCCAGGTGCGGGCTCTGCGCCGACAGGTCGAAGAATACGTTCACCACCACGAAGTAGGCCACGAAGAGCAGCCCCATGGCCAGCAGAATCGCCTTGCGCGCGTCCAGCGCGCTGCCTCCGCGGGGAGCCATAGTGCTCGAGGTTACAGTTCTGTGGTACCTGATCTGTTCGTGAGTTGAGATGGATACATTGGAACGGAATCGACGGGGTTTGGGGGGTTGTGACGTGGCCGGATAAGGTGCAAGGTGATTGAAGTGGGAGAATGTACAGTACAGTACATGTAACTTACAGTCGGCGCGCGGATAGAATTCGGGGTGATGGCCTCTTCCGAGCGTCTCGTGTCGAACAGCGAGAAAGTTGCGGGTTAATTGACCATTCCCCAATTTCGCACGCGACCGGAAGCCCCAAGTCCGCTCGAGTGTGAAATACTCAACTTCACGCTCTAGCCGGCGTCTTTGGAAGCGGTGCTGCTTCGACAGGAAAACCATGGGGTTCAGCATTCCCGACTCGCCGCGCGGACAAAGCGATGCGTCTACGCAGTCAGGGGATTCAACGCTGGTTCCGTCGAGAGCTGGTCTGCGCGAACGCTTCCGCCAGTCCCTGGTAGCCCGTCGCCGCAACGCTATTGTGCCGGGCTCCCTGGCGTTCGATGCGCTGGGGTCTCCGCGGTCCCCTTTCGTGTTCATGAGTCAAGAGGACCGTCGGGCATCCGCAATGCGTGAGGAGCAGGGTCAGGGCCAGAGTCAGGAGCAGCAGGCGGGAAGGAAGACTGTGCCGAGCATCCGCCGTCACGGTGACCAAGGTACGATGACGCTGCTTTAACATCGGAGGAAGTGTAATCAGGCGGGACTTGCTCACGCTGTGCATGTATTAATTTTCGCTGCGAAGCAACCGAGAACGTCGGAGCTGCACAGAACGTCCAAGACATCCCGTGAGACGTGGAGTCCCAGTGTCCGTTTGTCGGTTAGGATGGCATCGGCCCTGCGACGGCAACGCTCCTGGTTACAGTGCACAGTAACCAACGTCGCTGTCCAGGATTTGTACATACACGTATTATCGATGACTAATCCAAAAAGTGTTCAAGGGGGATCCACGCTGCTTTCACTACATGTACATGCAATACCGTAGTTCAGTACATGTCTCCGTACTGAGCCCCCTCAACGGCAGGGTCTCGCGCGCGCGAAAACGCGGTTCAACCGGTAAACTCGCCCACCTCGTTCCTCAAAAGTCAACGCCGAGTCATAGATTTTCCCCTTCGCCGTGCCAAGCATGACCGCGGATTTCTGTCCGCCACACGAGCTGCACACCAATCTAGGGGGGGGAGTGTGGTGTACGCCACATTCCGCCGCTTCCGTCCGAAGTGGTCAATAGCCCCGCTCCCCTCCATACGACGAGCTGCGCGACCCCCATGAGCGGCGGCGGCGCGGGCGACTGGCACTCGGCGGCCGACCGCCTGGCGCTGTTCATGCAGCGCTACGCCGTGCCCGACGAGAAGGTGGCGCGGCAGTTGGGCTGGCCCGAGGAGCAGCTGCGCGCGTATCTGTCGCCCGAGGCGCGGCGCGTCAAGGCGGCGTCCGACGTACGTGGCCGCGCGCGTTTTCGACCAATTGCAGGCCTCTAACCACGCGCTGCAGATCGCGGACACGGCCGTGGACAAGCTGCTGATGCGGTACCGCGTGGCGCTGGCCCACCAGACGCTCAAGAGCGCCGCGTCCAAGCCGCTCAAGCCGCTGGACGGCGGCTCCAGGCGCTCGACGGTGCCCGCGCAGGTCGGAGACCGGCGGCGGCCGCGCAGAGACAAGCGGGGGACGCTGACGGCTGTGGGTGTGGTGCTGTGTGCAGTTCGCGCGCAATGTGAGCGACAGGAGGAGCATCATCCATGCGGACGCGACGCCGGCGCAATTGGTTGGTGCAGTGGGCCGCGTGTGCTGATTGGCGGCAAGCCGTGCGGTTCCTGACGAGTGCGCGTTTGGGGGTGTAGAAAGCGGCGGCGGAGCTGGAGCAGGCGGCCACCGGCAACAGGAAGCGGAAGCGGAGGGTCATCGTGCAACCTCTGGATGCTTCAAGTAGCAAGGTGAAGGTGGCTGCACCAAAAGACGAGGCGGGCAAAGAAATGGCGGTTGCAGACTCGACGGCAGATCAGCTTGATGTGCGGAAGCCGAGACGACTGACGAAACCGGAACTTATCTGCCCTATTCGCCTTGACGTCGACTTGGATGGCGTTCGATTCCAGGACACGTTTCTTGTCAATGCGTACGTTTACCCAAGCTGGTCGCTGGAGGTGCTAGAAGTGGACTCAGTGGATGATCTTAACTTTTTTTTTGTTTTGTTTGTCATTTTAGCGCAATGCCGACATGTTCACCGGAAGTTATTGCGGCGCAAATTGCACAGGACGAAAAAATGAGTGATAAACTCAAAGTGCGCGTTTGTCTAGTATTTTCATGCGCTGTTTGCTTTTCATGTGCTAACTTGGTTTTATGGATGCTTACAGGATGCTATTGCCGAGTCAATTCGGCGGCAAATCCTGACGTTTACTTCGTGCCTGAGCGCCGAACAGAAGAATGGGCGGATATACCCTATCTACTTAGATCTCATTATTGATGGCTTCTCGGTATGTGAATCCACCTGTGGACGTCCGCGCACTATCGTAACGTCTAACCAGTTGAATTCTCTGTTTTATACTACAGCTTCGCGATCAGTTTGAATGGGATATTTCAAACACCTGGATTGCTACCCAGTCGTTTGCAAGTACGCTTTGCTCCGACTTAAACTTGCCGAAACAGTTTGAAGCCGCTATCGCATATTCGATCTATGAGCAAGTAACAGCGTATCGTATCGCACTAAGTGGGAGCAAGTGGATAGGGTCGAACCCCTTTCAAGTTAAGGGCACCGGCCTTACGCTACCAACTTCCAACACTGGTTATATCGAGATTATGCCACCACTCGACGATGTCGTTCGTAGCACGGCCGACGCAAGTACGTAATTGGGCCGAAGTGCATCACTGTTCAGAGCTGCGGCCCACGGAAGTCTAACCGATTGAACTACGTGTTGTTGTGGCAGAATTATGGCAGCCAGTCCTAAGTGAGCTGTCCAGAGAAGAGAGGACATATTTATCTGCGAGATTTACCGCTACTCGGGCGTACGTTTCTTGATAGCGAATAGTCCGTGTGATGGCTGTGTGATCTTATCGAATTAACGGTACCTCTTGTTGTTCAGCCCTACGACCTGGAAGAACCCATCAATGACCTCACAAAATAATGGGCGGTCAAAGCGGCCTCCACGCCCAGTAGCAAAGGTTCGTATAGCAACAAGGCAACAAACTGTTATAACTTTTTCGTTGACTCTAACGTTTAACAATGCGCTTTGTAACTGTTTCTGCAGGAAGATCGCCTTCCACGCCCAATCAACCCTTTCATTGTGTACTGCCAAATGCAGAAGGAGGCATTAGGAAAGACCCGCCGATCCGCGTCCGAGACAAGGAAAATAATGGGCGATATGTGGCGCAAGTGCACGGAAGAGGTAACCATTATGATCAGCAAAAGACTTTTACGTTTGGACAAGCTAACACGTATTAATCTGTTGGCGCTAACAGGAAAAAGAATATTACTCGCAATTAACGGAGGTAGAAAACGAAAAGAGGCGCCGTGACCATATTCTGGATATGCGTGACCGTGCAATTGCCGATTGGGAAGAGGACGAGGCTCGTCGGAAAGGGTTATTGGCTTCTACGACCCTGGAGGCGTCTGCAGAATATTTCCGTGGTCTCTTGCTCGAAGTAAGTAGTTTGTGTCTGTGCACCACTTGATGCTAAGTGGCGTGTGAGCCTAACATGTCTTGTTTGCGTATGCTTTCAGAACTACATGAGCGAGCGGCATGAAGTAGACATGAATAGAGCGGAGTCAGCCGCCGAGACTGGCGAGGAGGATGAGACGGACGAGAATGAAGAGACCTAGAGGTTTACCGCGTGCGAAGCCCACATTAAACACGGGCCTCGCTAATCACGCAGACATAACAAAGCGCCGCAGCGCTCGAGAGAGCCTCGTTGACTCGCACACATTCTGCTGGGTTGTACACTTTATTTCCCAAGTGGCTAAACATTCCTGTTTGATGTGTCTACGTCTTCTGCTTAGCACAGCTCCGTCCACATCAGTGATCAGCTTCATAGATCTCAATGCCTGTAGCGTCCAGAATCTCGGAGCGCAGCAGCTCCACCAGCTCGCCCCTGTCCCGCGTGTTTACCCAGCTGCCACTCTCACCGTCGTACTCGTACCGGCGCGGGCCACTGCACCCAGCAACAGCATCAGCTCCAGCTCACCACACTACCGCACCACCAACACCCCAAGCCACCCCGTACCTGATCGGAGACGACCACCAGATCTGTCTGTTAGGCACCTGGCGGTTGATCACCCACGTGCCGTGCTCGCCCAAGTCGATCTTCAGCACGCCTTGCTGCAGGTACAGCAGGCGACGTTTCCATCATGAGAATTATGGCACATCAGGCATCTCGAGGTCAATTCCACGCGGCGCGACGTACGGAGAACATGATGTCGGACTCCTCCAGCATCTCCTCGATGCCGTCCAGCCAACTCTGGATGTCGTGCAGCGTCTCGTCCGCCAGCTCCATGAACTCGTGCTCCGTCATGTGCGGCGGCGCGGGGGCGTCCGAGAGCATGCGCACGGCCAGCGCTGCGCTGCGACGCGGCGTCGTCATTGCGACGCCGGTACGGCAGGCAGAGGAAAGCGTGGGCAGCGCCTTGAAGCTGCGCGCGCCCGCGCGGCGTGACGCGCAGCGCAGCGAGGAGAGAGCCACACGTCGCAGCATTCCCGTCCCGAGGCGATTGTGAAATGAGACGCTAGTGGATGGGCCGAAATTCACGGCAGAGTTTTAACCAATGGGCGGGCGATCTGAGAACACGAACAGCGCGAAGAGCTCTTTGACATCAGTTTCCGGTGCGCACGTTGGAGACCATCAGCAATTGAAATTATTTTAGGGAAGCGTGAACAAAATCAAGTTGGACGCTAACGCGGTGTGCCGTGTATATTGTATTGTTAATCTTAGCTGTGCGCAATGGCTACACGCGCCTATCAACAGCACGGACAGCCCAGTACGCGTGGGTTGTCTTGAGAAACAGTAGCATCTCCACTGCGAATGGAGTTGGTGCTTGGCGTTTGTGGCCTAGCTACCTAAACTGCCGCTTTACAACATTGGATGTCGGACACTACTTGATAGAATATCGTTGGGGCAGCCGTCTTGCGTTTCTTGTGGATTCGTTCGACGAACCCAGTGCTTGTAGGCACCTCATCGCTTCCAAGGGAACTTCACATCTGAAAAAAAAACTACTAGTAGTACAGCACAAGGATCTAACAAAGTACTTTTAAGTATGTAGTAGTTGACTGCACAATCAGTTACGGAAGGTATCCGGATCAGTTCCGTAGATAAATTGATATGGACCATGGAGAACAAACCGACATGAATGGGTTCGCACTCACGTTTGGCAAAAGCAGACCAAAAATCAAATGGCTGGGCAGCGCGTTGCTCCAAAACCAACATCATAATCAATGAAGTTATTACGTACAAGGTAGAAACTAATTAAAATTATGTCTATCAGATGTGAAACAGTGAACCACGAAGTAAATTTAATCAACAGTGATAATTCCATGCTGCTTCATTGTCTGCACATAAATTATTCCCCTCTACCAATTCATTTTCCTTTGCCTCAGAACTACCAGCAGCTTGGTGGGCGTGTCGTTTGTGTTCACTGGGAAGGGTTAAATGCAGGGGCGGAGCCAGCCCTCAAATGTTGGGGGGGGCACGGTGAGGTCCATCTACATCGCAACCCGGCGATGTGCCATCGTGTTAAATGCTTCAGTGACAGCGTACTTGTTAATAGTTTTAGTCAAATCACTCGCCAATATTAACAACAATAGGTTTGAGAGTCACGCATCGCCAAGTGTCGTTCGTAACCTAGTTTTGACTCGCTTCATCGCAGACATCTATTAGAGGTCTACACGCCAACATTTGTTACAGGCAGAACGCACCAGGCAATATAAAGTAGGATAGATTCTGTTCATGCCATGCCGGCTTCAGTCGTAGCCAGCTGCGAAAAAGCATCGATTCGTTTCGATATACTCCCAAAGCGCTGGTGATTGCTCGAACTGTGACGTGTATAATGGATACCGTCCGCGTGCAAGTTTCCACCAACTTGAAGGTTTAGACAAGCATCAGCGCGCTTCTGATTGGTCAAAATACAGTACAAATATCGGCGTGCAAAGATTTGTTTTTCCTGACAAATTCGCTAAAATGGCCAAGAAGCGACGTCATGTGGCGGCGCCGGCAGCCCAGCGAGCGTCCGCGACTGCAACCCGAGAGCCTGCAGTGGACCATGAAGTTCTCGAAAAATCGCTCGAAAATTTGGGCAAGATGTACGACAAATTGAGCGCCCAAGTTGTGGAAGTACCGGCGAGTCTGGAGCGCACTTCGGTGCTGCACAGTCTCGTGGCGCTCGTTGTGCAAAACGCCCTGATGGTGGCTCAGGTATCGATCCTGTAAATGAATTTGAGCAACTGTGCATTCATTAAGTTTGGTGTAAATTGAAATGTACTTGGGCGTAATATACACTAGGATGTGTCAACAGCGCAGATCGTCCTAGTGGTTGGAACTGGAGTGTGGATGATGAGAGCGAGCTACGTGGCGATACTGCTGCCTCATGTTGCACTTCGGCGCGGCAGCAATCACGAAGCATACTGGAGAAGTGCGATACTCATTTTCGTTTCGGGTGGATTGGGAGTTTGGTTTTACCAGGCTGGGGTGGTGCTGAACGCGCCACAGCTAGCGCTTTTCGCGGTCGTGTAGGTCGGCATGCCCGGTTGTGTGATTTTGATAAGGATCTGACTGGTGTTGATGTTGCTGTATGGGGATCTAGCGTACTGTTGGATGTTACGTCCATTTTTCTTGTGTTGCGGTCTAAGGGACGACTGACACCCGGGCAAATCGTTTTGTCAGCTGTGGAAGTCGCGTTCTTGGTGGCTGGTTTCTCTACTTGTTTTAACCACGTAAGGGCGCCGAGATGCAACGAGATGGTGTGTGCGCAAACGAATCTAACATATCGCTGTTGTTGTGCATACAGAAGAAAGGATTGATTTATGATGAGATGGCGTTCGCGCTCACGGCGGCAACGGCATTCGTCCACGTGATAGTGTTGCTTTCGGCTAAGTATGTCGTACTACATTGTTTCGGCACGGATTCAAACGGCGCTTTCGTCACGATGCAGCAGCGCGGAGCCAAGTTGATGGAGGCCATATGGGAGGATGTCGATCGTTTCGAACCAGAACTACTGTTGGGAGCATCGACGGTAAGTTCAGTGGTATCGGACAATATGCTTCTGCGTGCACTCTCCAGGTTAACACTCATGTTTCCCTCCCTAGAAAAAGAAAGCTAGGAGCAAAGCGCGTGCGATCTCCTCCAAAGAAATCAATGCAGACACGGATAGCGATCCAGGACTGCTGGACAAACAATCGGTTTTCAGAGAGCAGCGAGTGCAGCTCGCAATCCTGACATTGGTCCAAATGCTTCTTCTGCTTGTGCAACTCGCGCTTTCAGCATTTGTCCTGTATTCATGGGAAATGACAAGGTCCGTTTTCCAAGTAGCCTTGCTGCTCAAACATGGCACTCACTTCACCATTTTCACTTTGTTTGATAGTGCACTGATGCTTAGCAGCTCCCACGTACTCTGGAAGCTTGGTCGAGTCCGCCGAAAGCTGTTGGCGCGCTACTCGACCGGAACCACTGACTTCGGACTATCAAAGCATAAGGTCGAGTAGATACCATCGCGCATGTTCAATTGTAGACTCGCTGCTACGGTGCGATTCGGTTTCCGGACTGATCAGCAATTTTAACTGGAGCTCGTGGGGGCTTTTTGCTCGGCTTTCTGCGTTGCTTCTGTGACAGCAGCGCAGCAGTCATAGTAGCGCTTGATGACCTCTGCGCACTTGCTTTCCTGGTAGTTCCGGCGCTGCAGGCAGAACTGGATGGCGCAAGCCTGCTTCTTGCACACGCGCTCGCATAGCTCCTTTTCGGCTGCCATGACCAGCGTTCCTGTTGATTGTGAGGTGGTGGGTCGTGCGGTATCAGCCAACGAGAATCACCGAAATGACATTGTGCGAAGAGTATCGCATAAAGGGTAAGCGCAGCAGCGCAGGCACGAATGAACGCTCCTAAATTATGAAGATATATGCATGACTGCCTGTTTCAACGCCAAGGCCGGCCAAAACACAGTGCAAGCGCCACTCGACTCGACTTGCATGATTAACGCCTGCTACCGGCCGCTTGATCATACTCTCCGCTGGTCTTTTAGACAGTCGTGTCCTCTTCCTCCTTGAGTGTCGTGGCCTTGGCAGCCGGGGTTTCCTCTGGAGGCGTGTAGTCCGGGACGCCGCGCGTGAACGACGGGTGCTTCGTGATGACGAAGTAGTTGAAGTATGCGTTCGTAAAGCCAGCCAGCGACACAAGTATACCGTAAATGCCGCACATCCCGAACGGGAAGATGGAGATCCTGCCGCACCAAAAACGAAACAGAAGAAAAATATCAGTACCAGCATTCAAGCAGCAACGCTGTCACCTCAAATCTTCTGCCGCGTACATGCTTAAGAAGAGGCATCGTCCCCACGGACTGTACATGAAGCCGAAGCTGCCACGCAGCAGCTTATCGATGTACGCCGTACGCAGCTCGTAGCCCACCAGAATCGTCGCGAAGAAACTGACGCAGCAAGAAAGAAAAAGAAAAGTTCAGTTTCTCCACTCCAGCCTAAAAAGACTTTGAGCATGGCAGCAGTCTCGTACATGGTGTAGATGACGGAGAGCGCGTCCGCCATGACCGAGAAGGCCGAGTCCGACTGCAGCACCTGCCCCACAGCCAGACCGATCATGCAGCCGGCCATGGTCAGGTTCACGATGCGCATGGCGGACAGCACGCCGCCCACGGAAGAGCCCATAATGCTGCAGGAATCGGCAATTAACATAAAAATGGGTCAGCACCACGCCGCACACGACCCATTTTCACTTAAACGTTGGCAGTGGCCACCAGAAGACACGCACATTTCCCGCGTCTTGGCCTTGATCTCCTCCCACACCTCGCTGATGGAGATGGCGTCCACCGAGTTGGTGACCTTGTCGGCGGCCGAGGGCGGCGGGGGCGGCAGCTTCAGGTCATCCGGATTCAGCGGCGGCAGCTTGCCATAGGTCGTCCTAGAGAAAGTGTAGATAAAGTTTAAGGGAAAGTTTAGAGACGGTTAGAGAATTTTTCTCCCCTTTCCCTTCAGCTTCAGAGCGGCGCACGTACTCGGCGCCCAGCGGGCCCGCGTTCAGCACGGTGCCTCCCAGTACGGAGGCGTTGACTTCGGTGGTCATCCTGCGAATGCTTTCTCTCTGTGTGCTCGCACACACGCGCGCTGTCGGGGAACGGGAGGCGCGGGCTTTACCGCGGGCTCGGGCGCTTCTTCTGTTCACTTGGCTTTTGTATGGCCAGCAAATCCGGCTTCCACTATTTCGCGGGGGCTAGGGCAGTGAGAGAATATTTATTGGGCAAGTTTTGCATCGGGCCGACAGTTTAAATTATCATAATTAAATTTGGTCACCTTGGTGGAACCTCGGGCTCTAGTAGTGTGTGGAGCAACATTTGCTTGCGCAGCTTAACATTAGATAATAAGTTAGGTGTGCTCTCAGGAAGCGGAGCTTCGGTCAGGCATGGCTCACTGGTAGCTGACCTCGGGCGTGTCCATGGACGACATTGACGTGGTGGACGCCGTTGACACGCCGCTGCATTCGCTCATGCTCCTGCACTTCCGCGGGGTGCTGGCCACCTCTCTTGCGAGAGCGAGGTGGTTCCTCCTCTTGAGCGCCTCGACGCGGCCTTTCATGCTCTCGACCTGCTCCAGCCACCGCTCGTCCTTCTCAAAGTCCAGCAACCGAGACGAAGAGCTCTCGATCCTGGACACGAAGGCGGCGTAGCTGGTGCCCGGGGCGCGCACGCGCAGGGAGACAGGGGTCGGCGGCGGCGCGTACAGCGGCTGGCTGGCGTCGTTGGAGCTAGAGGACGACGTGCGACTGCGCGGCGCGCTGTCCGTGGAGCGCTTGCGCACCGAGCAGGCCCCAAGGTGGAACTCGCGCGACTTAGGCGGCGGGATCTTGCTCATGAGTAGCGAGCATCTCCGGGCAGTCTTAACCGGCGACGATGGCGCACTGCTGCGCTCGGCTACTACATGGGGCTCAGTAGAGTCCTGGTTGCTGGCCTCGCGGCTCTGCTCCTCCACAGACTCCTGTTGCTCCTCCACAGTCTCCCCCTGCTGTTCCTCCACGGTTTCCTCCAGTGCTTCCTCCTCCTCCTCCTCCTCCTCTGCATCTCCCTGCTCCTGTTGCTCTTGCTCCCCCTCCTCCATCTGCTCCTGCTCTGTCGGCTGAGGCTCAGCGTCCGCCGTCGCCGGCTGGCCCCGCACCAGTCGCACGGTCTTGGTCGGAGCGATCACGCGGGGCTCCTCGACCACCGCCAGCGCGTCGTAGTACGTCACCAGGCCGTAGACGTTGCCGCGTCCCGGGGACTCGAGCGCGTGCGAAGACGCCGAGTCAGCACCGGCCGAAGCGGCCATGCTCTCGAACAGCTGCACGATGCTGCGCACTGTCATGTCGGTTCGTCGCCACTGATAACTGGCCTCTCGTTCGCTGACTCTCGGGGCGAAAACTCTGAATGGAGCGCTTGAAGAAGTTCCGACGGAGCGCCGACGACCGCGCGACGCCGGATTCACGTGCCACGCTGGGCGCGAGGCAGATGCTGCAGTCGGTGGCTGGAATCGCGCGCTTTTTGGTTTGAAAGGCTCAAGCCGCCCGGTCTCTGCGGCCTCGGATGGCGCCAGTGGATTGGCTACAAATCCCCACAGTGGGATAAGAAGCCAGTTTTAGCGGGGGCGGACCAAATTCAGACACCCCCGGACAGTCATACGGTACATGTACAGTATTAATACCGTGTGCGCTGGTAGAGTATGTAGGGCACTACTAGAGCAATTCGCGCTACGCCGCCGGCTGACCAGGAGCACCTGGCGGCGTTGAGGCACTCCATAGCGTGGTTTCGATGCAAAGCTGTTATTGAAGTTCATTAGTAAGCGTGTGTGCTTATTGAATCCATCCACTTGCCCCAAATCATCCGCCCAGCAGGTTACCCACCCCAGCGCATCGAACATATTGGGTCAATCCGTCAAGAAGTAGTCGATGAGCTCATTGTCGTGGACATTTGCGCAATATATGATGGGTTGTCACAACTGCGCGTTCGCATCAATTTTTAAACACACACATACACATGGGAGCATAATATATGTTGCCACGAGCGATCAATGGGCCCACCTATAGTGACGTCTTCATTTGTGTATATCGCTAACGGGCTGCGCGTCACGACCGTGGGTGCTGTGAGGGTGAAAGCCCAAAAGCATCAACACTTACCTATCAAACAAGGCCCATTAATAGCATAATTAGTGACCTTCAAATAATAATATCCAAAGAGCAGAGACAGGAACAGCTGGGGTTGAGGTCTGTTACCGAATAAGGCGTCGAGGGTGTCACCTTTGCCCGGGCGACACACTGTCACAGAGCCCTCCTGCCTCCGACATTTTTAGCGAGCACGTGCAGATCGCTGGCGGGCCGACGGTAGCGGCGCTTGCTCGAGCCGACTCAAATCGGGTTGCAGTTTCCCATGTTGTATCTTCGAGATGACGAAGGCGAGCTCCATCTGCCATCGCCGCAACAAGCTGGGGAGCGTCAAGCGATCGAGCAATATCTGATACCATCTGATTCTGTGAGTCAGTTGGTGTGACCACACCAAGTTTCTCTTTCAGTTGTGGATTTTTATAATAACT
The DNA here is from genome assembly GCA_030267785.1 of Phytophthora fragariaefolia. Lineage (NCBI taxonomy): Eukaryota > Oomycota > Peronosporomycetes > Peronosporales > Peronosporaceae > Phytophthora > Phytophthora fragariaefolia. The sequence continues at coordinate 25,596 of BSXT01001291.1, forward strand.
TAAGGCTAAAGTGTTGATTTTTTCGCAGACGCAGTTGCGAGTGTGAGCATGGATATTCTATTATGAAAATCTAGTGTTTGGATATTCGGGGCTTTACTTGCTAACCCCAGATTTTGCAAGGAAAGGCACCGCTGCTCGGCTAGTTATCAGACGGACTCCAACTACGGAGCTGGTAGGGGGTTACAGTATTGAGTGGGGGGTTCGTTCGTGAGTAGCTAACCTGGTCGCCACCACGGTGGCAAAGTCAGAGCTATCGTTAGGTAATTTCACCTGCAGCGATGTTCTGGTTTGATGTATTCGAAAGCAACATCGGGCTGTGCTATCTAGCGTGATAACGTGCCGGAGCGTTTGGTCCATTTAACGTAGGAAACCTCACCCATTGTCAAGGACATTCGAAATCTTGGTGAGCGCTTGCGTGCCTTGAACAAGTACACCGAATCGGTGATGATGTTGAAGACATCGCAATATTAGTGCCTGCCCTTATGAATCGATGAGCCAAAGTGCTACAGGCATGTGATCCGGCCGGCCAGTCATTCAATGGCTGAGACACAAGGCTGTCCATAAGTTTTATCTGGCTGATCAGCCTGGCCAAGGCAACTGCAGCGTACCACCCAACAATTGAAAGCGCCGATGAATTCTACAGTCCAGAGGTCGCAAATGGTCACCCATAAGCTTTGCCCAAGGTTTTGGGCAACTGAAACCTGTCCTCCATAGGGCATGGTCAGGTGGGTGTTTTAAATTTGGTTGATTGCAGCCAGCCGACGCCATCATCGCTATTCTGCAGAACGAAAGGTGGGCACCTCAAGCCCACACTTTCAAACCGATGGAGTGGTAGGTAGTACTCCGGCTTTCCGACCGGGAGGTCGGTGGTTCGATCCCTACGGGGAGCACCTTTTTGGCCGGATGTAGTCCAGGTTCAGTGTAATGAACGGCCTGCGCGCCTGCTTGAGAATGCTTCCAGCACGGCAAAAGCCGTTAGGTCTCCCATACTCTCAAGCCCATCTCCACTGCTACGTATGGATACACTCGAGGCCCGGTCAGTATTCGCCCAAGCCGGCGTGCTCGAGGATGGCCCTGGCAGGGCCATCTTCGAGGCCAGGGCCCCTGGCGGTGGGTGACCTGCGCAACGCTGTATCTCAGGCACATCCACGTCGACTGCAAACGTTCGGCAAGTTTCCCAAATCATTGCCGTCCCCATGCAACTTTTTCGTGTAACATTACACGGGGACGGGGGTCAAGTCCACAACCACGCCCACAACGTAAAACCGGGACGTCCGCGTCCGCCCCAACGCCCGCCGTCCCCAAGTGTGGATCCGCCCGCGATGGAGCTCGAGCTGGGCACGCGCGTGGCGTTCGGCGCCGGCAAAAGCGGCATCGTGCGCTTCGTGGGCGAGACGGACTTCGCCGGCGGCGAGTGGGTGGGCCTCGAGCTGGAGCGGCCCGAGGGCAAGAACGACGGCGAGCTCAACGGCCGCGTCTACTTCTCGTGCGCGCCCCACCACGGGCTCTTCGTCAAGAAGTCGATGGTGCGCGCGGTGCTGGGCGCGCCCCCGGCCTCCGGCGCGTCCAGGGCGCCGCTCAGCCGCCGGCTCTCGGGGGTGGGCGCGTCACCCGCGCGCCGCCTCTCGGGCGTGGGCGCGTCATCGGCCGCGAGCTCGCGGCTGGCCGCGCCCAAGACGCGCGCGTCCATTAGCGCGTCCGCGGCGGACGAGCAGCTCGCGGACGCGCGCGCGCGCATCGCGAGGCTGGAGGAGGAGCTGGAGCAGAGGAACCGGCACGTGGAGCAGCTGCGGCAGAGCGTCGCCGTCATGAAGGAGGCCGCCGCCGCCAACAGCGACAAGATCAAGTTGCTGGAGGAGCAGGGGCTCGAGCAGGAGAAGCAGATCGAGGAGCTGGCCGCGGGCCAGGAGGAGCAGCCGCTGCTGGGGGAGGACGCAGACGAGGAGATGCGCGAGGGCCAAGTCGTGGAGGAGCGGGCCCTGACCCCGCAGGAGGAGCTCGCTCAGAAGGTGGAGTTTGTCCGGGAGGAGGCCGAGGAGCACGTGCGCGCGGTGCGCGCCGAGCTGGAGGACCACATCGCGGAGCTCCAGGCGGAGCACGACGAGCAGCTGGACGAGCTGAGACTCGAGAACGCGACGCAGGCGTCGGAGATCAAGGCGCTGGAAGCCGAGGTGGCGCAGCAGAAGACGCGGATCGCCGCGTTCACGGCTGCAGAGCAGAAGAAGGCGGAGGAGGTGGCCATGGCGGTCGCCAAGTCCAGCTCCGGTGCTCGGAAGGTGGAGACCCTCGAGAAGCAACTGGCTGAGCTCCAGGACATGATCGAAATGATGACCTTGGAGAAGGAGACCATCGAGATGGACAAGGAGATTGCCGAGGAACACGCCGAGGAGCTCCAGCAGGAGGTTGAGAAGCTGAAGGCCGCCATGGCACTGTCGGCCACAACTGGTTCCGACTCGGAGGGATCATCGGCGAGCAATGGAGACTTGGCAGACGAAAACAGAAAACTCCGAGCTGCGGTGAAGACTTTGCACGAGCGCGCGTCCGAGGAAAAGGCTGATCTTAGCAAGAAGCTGCGCCAGGCCCAACGTGAGAACGCTGAACTTGTTTCGCTGAGGGAGGAGGTGGAAGAACTGGTACGTGGTCGTCTTCCAGTTGAATTTTGTATCCATACTGACGCCGATGGTTTACTCGTTTGCATAGACTACGAAGAAAAACACTCTAGAAAGCGAAGCCGAGGAACTGAAGGAAATGCTGGATATAGCAAATGCATACGAGTCTATGGTGGAAGATCTGACAGAAAAAAATCTGACGCTGGGTGAAAAGCTGGCGGAGTTGGAGACCACCGTGCAATCCCTGGAATCGTTGCGTGAGGTGGACCAAGAAATGGAGCACCAGCACACCGAGTACGAGGCTGAGCTTCGTGCCGAAATCGACTCGCAGCGTGTGTCGTTGCAAGAGCTGAAGCAGGCAGCATTGGACCAAAAGGTTGTCCTGGAAGATAAGGAGCGGACCATTGCACGCTTCCGCGACCTTGCCCATAGTCACCGCGAAGAGATTGCACAGCTGAAGGCAAAACTTCGTGCGGAAAGTGGTGCTGTGGAGTCACTAAAGGATACAGCACATTTGGCGCTTAACCAGACAATGGGACTGCGTGCCCTTGTTGCTGCTGCACGTGAGCATGAAACGGAAGCAGCCAGGCAAAAAATCATTGCCGAGCAGGCTAGACTGGAAAACTCATTTTTGCGTGCTGTGATACCGAACTCAATTTTCTCGGAGACAGATCAAAAGGTTCTTCGAGTTCGATTGACACTAGGACGTATTGCGGGAAAATCGGACATCTTGTTGCAGCACTTGAAAAAGGACCTAGACACGGTTGTTCAGCTATCAACAAGCGGTCCGCAGGAGGGTGAAAAGGATGATGGATCGTATATTGCGGCCGTGAGCGTTGAGCAGTTAGTTTTGGGCGACAAGCTGGCGGCAGTATCATCCCAAGCAAAGGAAGATTTGTTCATGCTTGAATGCCACATGACTACGGAAGATGAGTTCTCGGAAGGCTGCTCAGCACTCGACACATCGCAGACAGCTGCATTGGAGAGTGTGCTGGATTCGGCTCTGTCAGCTTTCTCCGAGGGTGCTTTGCTCAATGGCTCTCGCGGTGGAGGTGATGTTACGTCGTTGTATGATCGTCTTGTGCAGACCTCAGATGAATGGCATGCTGGTCGAGTCACTCAGATTTCGTCCTCTGTCGGCGCTGAAAGCTTCGGCGCTCGTTGCGCAGTGGTTAAATTGCGTGCTAGAAAAGATGTGGCTAAGATGGCATTTTCGATCTCTGCTATGGTCACCTTCTTGCGCGAGACGAAGAACCTTCTTGCTAGCCCCGAAATGCCTGATGATGCACAAACTACTGCTCTCCGCAACGAGTTGATCCCCGTCCTGGATAAGTGCCTGGGGGAACTTTTTTCGGTGCTCAGTGTTGCACAGTTATTTTACCGCCGTGCTGAAATTGATCTCGCAGCATCCGATGACGATCTGGATGGTCTGGTGGCTGCTGGCGGAGAAACCGTGACTTCCATCCAGAGTTACGCAAAGGAGGCTCAGTCTTTAGCAAATGCACTGCAGTCGCAGCTCGCCCATGATGGACTTCTGGAGCACACCAAATCAGCAAATGAGTTGGTGCAATTCACGCAGCAGACTGTGTACGACCACACAGTGGCATTCAAGGAGAAGCTGTCATTGCTGTTTAAGCTGGTGTGCCGTGGTGCATTCACCGACGCAGTAGCACCTCGTACACGCAGCGAGCATGGGGATGGAACCAGTGGCAGGCCACAATGGCGCATTCGTGCACAGGCTATTCACCAAGAGCTTGTCGATGCATCGACACTGCGTAGCAACCTGGCGGAGATGACGGAACTGTGCAATGTGCTGCATCAGCGTATCCGTGACTTTGAGCGTGCGGATAGTCAACACCGCGTGGTTGCCCAGAAGTTGGAAAGTCATGTGCTACAACTTACGGAGAGTGTCGCTGCAATGACGAGTGAGAAGTCACAATTGGAGACACAGCTCGCAAAGGAGCGTGAGCAGTTCGACGTTGCGCTGGACGAGTCGAATAAGGAGAAGACATTGCTTAACTCGCTCAACCGAGATCTTCGAAAGCAGTTGAAGCGCTCTAGCGACGCGGGTAACACTGCTAAGACCGGAAATGCTAGCAGCGGAAGTGGCAAGGGGTCGGCAATGAGTGCAGCAGACGCCGAGGCATTCCGTCGCGCGTTCCAGCAACTCCACAACGAGCTGCACACCGTGCGTTCAACGCTCGCTAAAGAGCGCTTGGAGAAACTGCTTGGATCGAGTGCCGGCCCGAGCGCTCGCCCTTCGGTGGCAGCAAAACCTTCGGACCGGCTGGCCAGCTCTCTAAAGGAAGTGGCTACGTTCTCGCGGCAGGCGAAGGCTCAGCTGTCAATGCCACGTTTGGTTGATCTGAAGCGCGCAGCCTCGCCCACTGGCTCATCGGCCCACGCCCAGCTAATGGCTGAAAAGCTGCAGCAATCGCGCGTGCAGCGAGACTTGGCAGCCCTCCGTGAACGCGTCGGTGCCGCGATGCGTGAGGACGGCTGGGGCCAGGATGTCACAAATGCCATCACCCGCGGCGAGAGTGTGTTCGGGTGGCAACCGCCGGAGATGGAGCGGCCGCCCGTGCTTCTCGGACGTGTGAAGCTTGGCGACAGTGCCGCGACCAACGTGCAACCCGTGCAGCTCGTGTTGAACCAATCCGAGGTGAAGCACTTATCGCAAGCTTTGGTGTGCTGAATGCCCACCACGGCAACTATCAGAGTAAGGGAGAAGTGATAAGGACTGCAGCAAGCTTTCGTACATTTGAGTTGAATTCGATAGCACTTGACAAAGAGAATGTCCACCGACAGTTGTATCCATTGGCAGGCAAATGACTCGTTGTGAGCCCACGCACGCGCACAATCCTTTCGGACACCGTCGCAATGGGCATCGGATCGTCGGCTCCCCGCTGGGATGGCTCCACCATGCCATCGCAGAGTGGGAAGCTGGTCATTGTGACAGGCGCCAATTGCGGCATCGGCTTCGAAGCAGCCAAAGCCTTGGCACTGCGTGGGGCTCACGTGGTGCTGGCTTGCCGGAACGAAGAGCGTGGCCGTCAAGCTGTACAGTCCATTCGTCGGACTCTCAACCAAGAGGCTGGGGAAGTGGAGTTCATGTTGCTGGACTTGGCCGAGGTCCCCAGCATCCGAGAGTTCGCACGAGCCTTCTGTGCCAAGTTTGATCACCTCGACCTGCTGATCAACAGCGCCGGGGTAGCTTGTCCGCCGCAGCGCCACAACTCGAAAGGGCTGGAGTGCACCTTTGCCATCAACCACCTCGGCCATTTCCTTCTAACGAGTTTGTTGTGGGATCTGCTTCGTCGGTCGAAGTTCCAGGCGCGAGTGGTGAATGTTTCGAGTGGACTGCACTACGCCGCCAAGCTCGACTTCGCCATGATGGGCCACACCCCGGGCTGTAGCATGAGCGACTACGCCGAGTCAAAGATGGCCAACGTTTTGTTCACGTATGAGCTGCAGCGGCGATTACGAGCTGCAGGCGTTGAGAATGTCTTGTCGGTGGTGGTGCATCCGGGAGTTTGCCACACCGAGATCTGGAACAAGTACATTCGTACCAAACTTGCGGGGTGGACATTCCTGCAATGGTTCGCCAGTTGGGCGGTGTGGCTGCTGCCATTCCTCCCTCAGAAGGTTGGCGCGTTGCCGACCCTGTATGCTGCGACCGTGGAAAGCGTGCGAGGTGGTGAAATCTACGCGCCGGACGGGTGGATGACACTGAGGGGCTACCCAGCTCTTGATACGTCGCACCCTGCCAGTCACTCGCTTGAAAACGCCGACAAGCTTTGGAAGTTGAGTGAAGACCTGCTCGATGCCAAGTTCGAGGTGTAGGCAGAGAAGAGAATAGTCGGTGAATCAATTTGAACATGCTTGTAGCAAGTGCTTGAAGTGAAGAGCGCAGCTGAAGTCTTGCAAACAATGCAGATGAGATTTCACATCCGATTGTTTGCATGCGACCTGCTGGTTGAGCCGCTGTTCACGCCTGCTGCTTCCATGCCTTCTCATCGAGAACATTCTCGTTCACGCTTTCATCAGCTGCATCGTTTCTGCTTGGATTCGCTGACCGACTTTGCAAAGACATGAGTTGGGACCATACATGAACGCGGCTTTCATCCAACGAAGATGTCAGCTAGCAAATCACTGCCAACGGGCCCGAGCAAGTTCCACCTTAGAACGAAAAGTACTCAGATCTCGAGAAGCATGGGCGTTGCTGCGAGCACGGAGAGAAGCTGGGACGGCTCAATGATGCCGTCCCAGAAGGACAAGCTGGCAATTGTCACTGGCGCCAACTCGGGCATCGGCTTTGAGGCTGCCAAGGCGCTTGCAGCGCATGGAGCACATGTTATTCTTGCGTGCCGCAACGAAGGCCGTGGTCGACGTGCTGAAGAGCTGATCCGCGACAATTTGGCAATGCTATCTAGTGACGTCGCCGGGTCCGTCGAGTTCATGCAGGTGGACGTCGGCGACCCTGCCAGCGTCCGCGAGTTCGCTCGTGCCTTCCGTGCCAAGTTCGACCACCTCGACCTGCTGATCAATAACGCGGGAGTATCCGTGCCAGCTCAGCGCCACACGCCCAACGGCCTCGAAGCCCACTTTGCGATCAACCATCTCGGGCACTTCTACCTTACAAGTTTGCTGTTGGACTTGCTGCGCCGCTCGAAGGGCCAAGCGCGCGTGGTCAACGTGAGCAGCCTCGCTCACTACTTCGCCTGGATGTACCTCAACTTCTCGACGCTAGGCCACACGCGCGGTAGCCTTCGCGACTACCTGACGTCCAAGATGGCCAACCTGCTCTTCACCTACGAGCTGCAGCGTCGCCTGCAGTCCGCGCAGATTGACAACGTGGTGGCAGTGGCAGCTCACCCGGGGCTGACACACAGCGACATCTGGAACCGCTACTACCGCAGCACGTTCCCGCGCTGGCTGGCCGAGCTCTTCGTGTGGCTGGTGTCGTGGCTGCCGTTCATGACGTCGCAAATGGGCGCGCTCCTGATTCTCTACGCCGCGACGGTCAAGTGCGTCCAGGGCGGGGAGTACTATGGCCCCAACGGGTTCCTGCACATGCGCGGGTACCCCGCGCTCGAGGCCGGCGCCAAGTCCAGCCACTCGCTCGAGGACGCCAGCAAGCTCTGGACGCTCAGCGAAGACACGCTCGACGACAAGTTCAAGCTCTAAGCAGGAGCCGAAGCCGCAGCGCAGCAAGCATGCACCACCCTGCATGTGTGACGCGCGCAACAAAAGTATTGAGGATTTGTTAGCGCCTTCCTATAACCTACTGAATCAAGACTCTAGAGATTCCCCTTCCGCCAATCACATGTGAGAACCGTTGTTTTCAACCAATCCGATCGTCGAATCGTCGAAATTCGACGCCGTCCAGTCGAACGAGGAGCTCAATAGCAGCGTTGACATCTCTTCGCGGACACCTCGAGCTGCTCGTGCTCTGCTGCTGCTGCTGCTGCGCGCCGCCATGAAGGTCAAGACGATCTCCCGCGCGGAGAAGGACTTCACGCAAGAGGTGCAGTCCGACAAGCTCAAGGTCTTCCGCAACTACGACCCCGCGCTGCACCCGTTCGAGCGCCCGCGCGAGTACACGCGCGCGCTGAATGCCGTGAAGCTCGAGCGCATGTTCGCCAAGCCGTTCATCGGCGCGCTGGACGGCCACTGCGACGGCGTGACGGCGCTGGCCACGAACCCCAAGAGCCTCGTGGCGTTCGTGAGTGGCGCGGCGGACGGAGAGGTGCGCGTGTGGGACCTGCCGCGCCGCAAGTGCGTGTGGAACGTGTACGGCCACCGCGGCTTCGTGCGCGGACTGGCGGTGGCCCCGGACGGCAACACCTTCTACTCGTGCAGTGAGGACAAGACGGTCAAGCAGTGGGCGCTGCGCATCAAGGAAGAGGACGAAGGTGTCCCGACGGCGCTCGCCACCTTTACGTCGAAGGAGCCCTTCCTGTACGAAACGATTCTGCGGAACATTTTTTTCGCGACTGCTTGTGCTGATGTGTGTGTGTGTTGTTGTTGTTTTATAGTGGTATTGATCACCACTGGTCACAGAACATGTTTGCTACGTGCGGCTCCAAGGTGCAGGTGTGGGACCCTTCGCGCTCGACTCCCACGCACGAGTTTGCGTGGGGTGCGGACTCGATCAATTCGGTGCACTTTAACCCGGCCGAGGCCTCGCTGCTGGCCTCCACAGGCTCGGATCGCAACATCACGCTGTACGATATTCGCGTGGCGTCTTCGATGCGCAAGATCGTCATGGGGATGCGGTCCAACGCGCTGGCATGGAACCCAATGGAGCCCATGAACTTCACAGTCGTAAGTGGGGGTGCCCTCCCGAAATGGCCGCACTTTTTGGGTTTCGCGCGGAATCTTCTGGGGATGCTAACCCAGCGGTGGCGCTTGCGCCACTACGATGTTGTCTGCCAGGCCAACGAGGACCACAACCTGTACACGTTTGACATGCGCAAGATGAACCGTGCGATGATGGTACACAAGGACCACGTGTCGGCAGTGTGCGTCACCTTTAGTCGGTTCAGTGGTCGAACGCTGCGCAGGTGTCTGACATGACGTGCTTGCCGCTGCAGAATGGACGTGGCCTATTCACCCACGGGTCGGGAGTTCGTCGCGGGCTCGTATGACCGCACGATCCGCATCTTCAACGTGCGCTCGGCAAAGAGCCGAGAGGTTTACCACACGCAGCGGATGCAGCGGTACGTCTCGTTTTCAGGCGGCTATCCTCAGCCGGCGCCATGAGTCATGTGCACGCAGCGCCACCGCGCCTCACTGATGCCATGAGTGGCATCAGTCCCGTCGTTTCGCTACTCGTGCAGCGTGGCGTCATCGGGGCCGCTGCATCCATGTTCGCCGATGGGGAGCCGCTTTCTTATTCACGCGATCGTCTCGACAACTTACTAACCGACGCGTTGCTTTGGTCCCGCGTTGCAGCATCTTCTCCGTCAAGTTCAGCGCCGACGCCAACTTCGTGCTCTCCGGTAGTGACGACACCAACATCCGAATCTGGAAGGCCGAGGCGTCCAAGAAGCTCTCGAAGGTGCGTCTAGTTGCCAGCCGTCCAGCGTCCGTTTCGGCGCTCGTTTCTCTGCAACTTTGAAGTTGCTGACGTGGCGCGGTTACCCGGTCTGATATCTTCTACGATTTTGGTTTGGGGCTTGGTGGACTAGGTGGCTCCGCGCGAGCGCCGCAAGATGGAGTACAACGAGTCGCTCAAGGAGCGATATCAGCACCTGCGCGAGATCAGCCGCATCTCCAAGTACGTTGCCGTTTTGCTTGCCTGCATCGGCCGCTGGGCTGGGCGCGAGCGCTGCTCGTTGCTCAGCGGCGACCGCGGGATGCGCAGTCCCACTGATGAGTCGTGTTGCTCCTTCTGCGTGTTAAACCGCCACGTGTGACCTGCAGGCACCGGCACGTGCCCAAGGCCATCAAGAAGGCGGCCGAGGCCAAGCGCGAGGCCAATGCGCGCGAGCAGAAGAAGATGGCCAACCGCCGCGCCCACGCCAAGGAGGGTGCCGTGCCGCACACCAACATCCGAGAAAAGGTCGTCGTCCGGGAAATGGAATAGAACGCCGGCGGAACGCCTCCACCCTCACGCCGGCGAGCGGAGCTCGCTGGCCCCCCGCAAACGGAGCGCTGTCTGGACGGGCCACTGCTGGCGCTGGCCCCATGACGCCAGCGCGCCTTCTACCTTTCAGCCGTTGCTCGTTGGTAACGCCCCGGGAGAACGTTCGCGGCGCGGCGCCCCGGTGTATATACGGCGTGTAGGTTGCAGTAGTGCGTCAACTGGCAGACTGCGACGGTAGCCATTGCGTAACGACCAACAGCGATTCCGAATTGTTTGATAACCATGGCGGAGCTTCCACCGAAGTAGCTGGCGTGCGCGCGCGGGATCCCCCCCACGACCCGCGGTCTGCCCATGGCAGCTGTGCGGCGGCGCTGCTGGCGTGCCGCGTGGCGTGGTGGGTGGGCGCCGTCTTTGAATGGCACCCATGCTGATCGCGCCATTCCAAGGCGCTGACCGGCAGCGCCATTGCTTTCTGCTGCCGCCGCGCCCTTTCTAGGTAGCAATCAATACGCAGACACCTTGGCGCTGCGGCAGCTCCCCAAGTTGAAGTCTTTTTTTCGCTGAGAAGCACCTCGCTCCGCTTGGCCATACCGCTGCTCGGCGAGACGCGGCAGAAAAGAGTGCACGGGGGCGTCTCTGCGCTCCACGTACCGGCAGATCCACGAGTTGCGTGCTGCTGCTCTTGTGCATCTCGCAGATTAAAAATCGGCACGAGCTCGGGTGGAGCAGAGCAATTTTCACCGGATGAGGCCGCAACACTGATACACTGATACATGTATACATACACCCAAAGCATCACAGGCGCCCCGGGGGGACGTCGCCACTCCGGCGCTCGGCACGCCACAGCCATAGCTCGGACGCCGGGGTCGGCTTTGCAAATCTCCGAGTTGATGTGTCCCTTTCCACAAAAACCTCAGCAGCAGCAGCGGAAAATCCTGTCAAACCGCCGTGTATACGCAGCGCCGGAGCGCAAGTTCTCGGGGTTTTGGGACAGCGCGCAGCAGCTGGAAAGGCTCAACGAGCAGCGCCGAGTGTTTCCCAAGCCAGCACAGCACAGCGCGTTCATCTGGGGGCGCCCCACTTGGGCTGGCCGAAATTGACCAAAGAGAAGGCTATCGTCAATTTTGCCGCAGACGAGCCAGCGCAGCCGCACTCGCCCTCCTCTCCCTCGCGGCTCGCGGCCAACTCGCCGACGGTCTCACAACGAAAACCACCGCGTGCCTCGCAAACCGACCGCGTGTCGGAGGGAGGGAGGGAGTTACCGGTATCCGATACCGACAGTCCCAGGCCAATACCGACAGTTCCAGGCCGATACCGACAGTCGACGCGATGAAGCTTAAGGCCGCGCACGACGCCAAGACGGCGCTGGAGATGGCCGAGTCCAGTGAGTGGGGCGCGCTCGACCGCCTCGTGTCGGCGCAGCCCGAGCGCGCCGACGACATGGACGACTTCGGCATGATGCCGCTGCACTGGGCGTGCACGGACACGCACGTGCCGCTGCGCACCGTCAAGAAGCTGGTGGACGTGGCCCCCGCCGCGCTCACGCACAAGAACAAGGGCGGCCTGCTGCCGCTGCACATCGCCGTCAAGGCCGCCACCAAGCTCGAGGTGCTGCGCGCGCTCGTGCAGGCCGCGCCCGACGTCGCCGCATGCCTCTTCGAGGAGACCCCCACGGGCGAGACGCCCGCCGAGCTCGCGCGCGCCTACCAGCTCTCGGACGACAAGGTCGCGTTCCTCGTGGAGGCGGAGCAGCAGCTGCGCGCTGCGGGCAAAGCGCCCGACCGCCCGAGCGCCAGGTTCCAGGCCTTCCTCAACCAGCCCGGCGGCTTCCCCCTCTCGGACGACACGGCCAGCGTCAGCAGCTTCAGGAGCCTCCCGTCGGCTCTGGGCAGCGGCAGCGGAGGCGCCTCGCTGGACGACGAGTGGGCCAGCAACAGGACGGCCGTGAACGCCGTGAGCAGCGCGCTGCGGCTGCCCGACGGACTGGCGGGCGTGCCGCTGCCGCCGCGCTGGCGGCTGGACAAGCGCTGCAACATTTGCCAGCTCAAGTTCAGCTACTTCAAAACGCGACACCACTGCCGCTCGTGCGGAGAGTCTGTGTGCAGCACGCACTCGAACAAGCGGCTACCGCTGCACCATTTGGGCCTGAAGGCGCCGCAGCGAGTGTGCATCCTGTGCTATGACGACCTTCGAGAGAATGGCGCGCCTTCTGCTGTGGTCAACATGTACGGCCACGGCCGCCACAGCAGTTTGCCCTCTATGGAGCCGAATATGATGCGACAGGAGTCGACGCCTCTGCCCAAGGGTGCTGCCCGACCGCCACTGCGCTCTATCAACAGCACGGTGTCGATGACTACGACCTCCTCTAGCAGCCGTGACTCGGCGTTCCAGAGCCCGTCCGATGCAGATCGCTACTTCCACTCTTCTAGCACCCCCCGTCGAATCGTACTGAACGAGGCAGAGCGCGATCCGACACTGACATCAGATCTTCCTTTTGAGGATGACCCTCGTGGGCGTCCTCGTGCGTGGACGGATGTGGATTCGACGGAGAAGTATCAGGATATGCAGGAACAGGTGCGCGAGCTCGAATCACACGTGCAAGAACTGACCTTAGCCAAGTCCCGCATTGAAAAGAAACTCGAGGACGCTACCCGAATGGCTGCCGAGGCAAAGAAGGAGCGCACTGGTGTTGACGCGGATATTGCGGAGCTGCGCAACAACCGAATCATTGATATTAATCGTCTCTCCTTGGACGACGACGACGATGATGAAAACCACAACAGTAGCAACAAGAAAGACGACATCAGCCAGGTGCATGGCCGACAGCGCCAGTTCTCGGTTCAGGTGGAGAAGAAGATGGAGCTGATCGAAGACAGGGAGGTTAACGTCGCTGAAACGTGCAACTACCTTGGTCAGGTCTTTCTTGATCGCGGCGAGTACAACAGCGCAGTTGTGGAGTTCCGCAAGTCTATCGATACGAACCGCAAGGATGTCGATGTATGGATCAACTTGGGGCGTGCACTTCACGGTGCAGGCGAATTCTACGATGCTGAGATTGCGATCCGACGTGCTTTGGCGTTGACTCCCAAAAACTATGCGTCACTGTCAATGCTGGGTAAGATCCTTCACTCGAAGGGTGAGCACGACAAGGCTGTCGAAGTGTTCCGCGAGGCACTAAGCCTGATGGACCAAGAAGATGATTCGGATGAAGACGTCGGCTCGATGACTGTTGGATGGTAAGCATTTTGAGCTCTCTCTTCTTTTGGTGATATATGAAGCCAGAGAGCCTACCAGCACAGCGCTGGAACTCACAAGACCACGTTGGAATGCCGCACGCTTTGTTATTTAGTAAGAAGACGCCGTTTTCCAGCCTGAAGCCTCCCTTGAAAGTGGCTGACGGAAAACACACTAGTACAGTAGGAAACAGAAATACAAGCGAGTACGAGATACACGAAGCGTTATGGTCTTGATTTTGCATCAGTACCCAACGCCGGCGTACTTTTTTAACTGAAGCAGTAGGTCTTGGTAAACGAGCTTGTTCGCGTTTTGGGCCCAGGTGAAGTCCAGGTGCGAGAAAGCGTCAATGGTTTGCTCGTTCACAATAGTACCGCTGGGTAGCCCAGAGCGAAGTTGTTCAATATCTGTGGACGTGGCGAATGTGTCAGTGGCGCCAAGATAAAACCCTGTGCGAGGGTAAACCATGTTTCCGATGGGGAACGCAGGGGGATCAAAGCTGCCGTAAACAGCCTTGTTCTTGCAAATGAGTGAAGAGCAGAGATTGATTCCCAGCAGACGTACACAGCTGCACCCATAGTCGTACTTGGCGAAAGTGTCATCGCGAATTCCTTGCGCATAGTGAGCCATATTTTGCACAGATGTGCCTGCGGGAGTTTGCGAGAGGTAGACAGGAATGCGCGTGGCGTTCAAGTTGTCCGACGGGCCAGCAATGAGACCGATAGCTGAGTTACAGAGCTCGTTGAGGTTTGTACAAACAATGTCGGACAGCAGGGTCTCAAGCAGCTCAGTGTGCGGCAAGAAGCTTGTGAAGCCTAAGTTGAGGAAGGTCTCGTCTACCTTGAGTTTTGCCAACGCCACAAAGAGCTCGGCGGTGGCGTGACCCGTCCAAGCTACAGGAGCTAGAGCCCCAAAGTAGTCTACCACCTTCGCCACCTCCTGGTTTGCTGAAAACCCAACGAACGCTTGAGTAGTTCCCTCTGAGTGACCAATGTAGCTGACTGTTGATCGCCCCGTAGTGTCCAAGACATAGTTGACCATCGCGGGCAGATCGTACAGACCCATTTCCTCCCACGAGAACTCCCAGTACGCATCATCGCCCGTCGTCAGCGTCGTGTGTTCATTCGACCACGTCGTTCCTCGGTTATTGCCGAGCCACACGTCGAAGCCGGCATCGGCCAGTACGTACGCGAGACTCTGATCACGAAAGTTGGAGACGAATGTAAAACTGCTGTCGAGTAGCCCGTGCTGTAGGTGGACAGCAGGCTTGTTGGCTGCTGCTGCAGAACCGGATTGACTTTCGGTGTACGTCTTCGGGATACGGTACATTGTGAGGATGTATCCGTCCGAGGTGGTGACCTTGTGTGTCTCGACTTCGTAACCGCGAGCCTCGATGATCTCGACAACGGTCTTGCCCACATCTGGGTCAACGGTGGCCTCAGCGGCTTGCCCATCAGCGAGCACGGACGGCAAAACACGGAGCAACAGCCCAAGGCTGAACAGCAAATTGATTGGACCTCGAAGATGAAGCAACGGCATTGATACTAGGGTGGGTGGCTTGCAGAGAACGGTGCCAATCGCACAATGAGTGAAAAGCTCTCGCCATCGCCCGACAGCCAGATGATGTCATGAAGGTCTAGGCTCGAGCATCAATGCGTGGCCTGCATTTCGATGAGCCCAACGTGACCCGTGCAACAGTAGCGAAGGCGATCAGACAAAGGTGCAACGATTGTGGTAAAGCGCAATGACCCGAGGTCTTGCCACCCAGCCATGTGGTCTCGATTCCGCTGAACACGCAAGGAGAGTCGGCTGACAACAAGCACGCCTCAGTTGCTGTCAGGCGAGTACCGGTTTATGGTTTCACGTCTAATTTCACGTCTCTAACTAGCGCGAGTCACGAGTCAAAGACTCAAGCCAAACGCTAGGTTGGGATGCAAACTTCAAGTACATGTACATGTATATCGCTGGCTCGCATCCTTGAAGTTGGTGACACGTTGATTGAAGTTGTCCGAAGACCGGCCACGAGTGTCATCGTGACTCACAATATTAATTGATGGTATGCCTCGCATAGCCAGTCTCCGGCCTGGAGCCAAGTCACGTCTGAAATGACTTCAACACCCCCGAGTCGGGGCCCGACTGCATGGCGAGATTTGTAAGACATTCTCAGCTTGAAGATGCTTGCTTTAGAGGTGCATTCCCTCGCATGCAATTAGTTCACTCTGACCTCTCCACTCATCAGTCTCGCGGTTTTGTAAAAATAGTGAGCGCGATAAGACCTCGAAGAAGAAAGGGATGTATTTGATGCGTTCATGGAAATGCTTTTCAATGTTAGTTTCATAGATTCCCGCAAGTAGCACCGTAGTAGAGTCGTGCGTTCTGTAGTCCAAGTTATGGAGTACAGCCAGTCAAAGGTGAATACTGCTTCCTTCTGTTCTGCTGGGAGGCGTACTTACCAAGTATTTGTTCAGTATGAGGGAGCCATGGAGTTCGGCCGCTATCACGGCAAGGGAGTGCTGCACCTGCCCGACGGCTATCGATACGAGGGGGAATTCCAGAATGGTGAGTTCCATGGCCGAGGCACGCTTTTCTTCCCTGAGGGAAAACTGGAAGGCGAATGGGTATGCGGCAAGGTAAGAAGAAGCAGCCTTCGTCAATTCGACAGAGGATAGGCTGACGCTGTTGTGTAGCAAGTAGAAGGAACATTTACTTTCTCGGACGGACTCGAGTACGCCCCAACGGGCTGGGCGTACTGCACGAATTCGAATCGCCAGTACTACTCGGAATCTGTATCACCTAGAGGTATCCTTCCGACAGGCGAGCTCAACTATTTCGATACAGGCGTGAACAGGGTTATCCCGCTGGGCTCATACGACGCTGGCAACGGCATTTACACACCCTCTACCGGTCTTGTGTCGGCTTACAATAATCCATCAGAGACGCGAGAACCCACTGAGCAGGAGAAGGAGTGGATTGTAAAGAGAGCACCGAAAGCTACCACCAAAGACATGTCCATCCATTGAGCACAGTATTTCTAGAGCAATTAAAATGTCAAGCATATACGATTGAGGTCATTGCTGATCGAAGCTACCACGCAAGTGTGTTCCCTTTGCTATCCTGGTCCTATCTGGGCTGCAGTGTCGAGCCAACTGCTAATGATTTGCTGTCTTGCTCAAGAAATTGTCGAAGTCTAATAAAAATCATAGCAGATACAACGCATCCAAGTTGGCTTAATTACCCGCACACTTGCAGTCACAACGCAGTTCCTATAACATACCATCATCCATAGTGGTAAGAGTCGAGCGAGGAGAAGGCACTGGCCGCGGCGCAGCAGCAGCTGAAACCGAAGCCGTACCTCCTTCATTCAGATTCAACGCGGCGACTCCACCGGACAGGCCAGGCGTTCGAATCGCAGGAGGCGGCGAGTCGAAGGTCATCATGTCCTTCGTCTTGGTCTTGCTGCACTCCTCCAGCGCCTTCATTAAGTTATCATTCACCTGCGCCCGATAAAGAAAAGAAAAAAAACCCATCATCACCCCCCCCACCCATAAAATAAAACCAGTCACCAGCTCCACGCACGTTGAGGCACTTCTCGAGCGTGCGCTCGTCGATCTTGCCCATGATGCCTCCCTCGATGAGCGTGTTCATCCTGGGTTGGCACTGACGCAAGAAGTCCAGCACGTCTTCCCGCTGCTCTCCAGTCTGCCCTCTCGCGTGCAGCTCCCTGAGTCGCCCGATCTTCTCCTGCACGAGCCTTAAGTCTTCGTGCAGCTTCTCGAGCTGCTGCTCCCTCGAGCGTCTCGGCGCGGCAGACGCATCGGAGCCGTAGCTCTCCGCCCGCCGCACCGCCGTCGTGGCCTGCGGCGTGAAGATGGGCGCGTCGTTCTCCGCCTCCGGGAAGGCGACGCCCTGCAGCTTGAGCTGCCGGTACACGTCCTGGAACGCGTGCAGCTCGCTGCCCTGGAAGGCGTCCGCCCACTGGCGGATCAGCAGCAGCGCGTGGTCCTGCACGTCCACGCCCAGCGCGCCGTCCGCGAGCGCCGCCACGTCGTTCAGGAACAGCCGCGAGCCCACGAGCGCGTGCACGGCCGCGGGCCCGTTCTTCACCAGCGTCTCCGCGAGCACGAGCGCCAGCAGCGCCGCCTTGGGCCGCGCGCTCTGCAGCCGGCGCTGCAGCAGCCGCACCACGTCGTTGCACGCGGCGCCGTGCGCGTTCACCAGGTCGCACAGCGCCATGTTCAGCGCCCACTCGGGGCCCGCCAGCGCCTCGTCCGTCGCGCGCAGCACGAGCTCCTCGGCCTCGGCGTGCTCGGCCATCGTCCGTTGGCTTCTTCAATTAAAGGGTTAAATAATACCCTGGAGGGCGAGCCGAAAGACCGACCTCTGGAACCCGATACCGCGGCGAGATACCGGGCGTATACACGATTCGAACCGGTTTATCCGTATACAGGTGGGACGCACAAAAAGTGCGAGTTTTTTTTTTTTAATGTTTTTTGTGTGTGTATCACACACCAAGTTGTAGAATGGGCTCACAGTCGGATCAATACTTGACATGCTCGAGGCGCTGCGCACGCGCGTACTGTACGGGGCCGCGGCCATGACGGCGGGCGTGCTCGTGTTCTCGTTCCTGCAGGAGCGCGAGGAGCTGGAGGACCAGGAGCTCGAGTCGGCGGAGCGGGCCGTGTCCTCCGAGCTCTTCTTCCAGGCCATGGAGGCCATGCCGCAGCTCTCGGCGCAGGAGCGGCTCGAGATGCGCCGCTTCTGGCGCAACCTGGCCAAGAAGCAGCAGCAGAGACGGCTCAGCGCCGGCAGCGGCGACGACTGCGACGCGCGCAGCGAGCCCCGTGCCGAGCTCGTGCTCAGGGACGTGCAGCTCTTCGCGCAGGAGTACAAGCGCGTGTTCCCGGACATTTTCCCGGAGCAGCAGGTGCTGGACGCGGCCGAGCGAGCCGCCGACGCCGCCGAGCAGCTGCCCAATGCCTGGAGCGGCATCGTGGGCAGCACGAGCACCATGATCAAGTCCACGGGCAAGAGGCTGAACCACATCGCCAAAGATACGAGGGACGAGGTGCAGTTTGCTATGCACCGCACGGTGCGGAAAGTGCTGGAGAGCGCCTTGGACATTGTGGCGGCGAGGCTGAAGCAGGCTCTGAAGGACCCGGATATGCCGGGGTATTTCAAGGTGAGAAGAGGGGGCGAGGAGAACTCCGTGGACGGACGTGCTGACGCTGTGCTTTTGCTGGTTCCGTAGACAAATATTGATATCGGCATCGAGCAGTTCATGCCGGATGTCAAGATGGAAATCTTTCGCAAGACGCGCGAGCTGTTTGGGCAGGACTCCCCGACGAGTGCGCTGGAGAAAGCCGCGAAGACGGACGGTAAGATTAGTGCGAGTGGCAGCGCACCGCCGAGCGGACGAGGAGCTGTGGTCCCAGTGACAAGCCGAAGGTTTGGTGTGTTCCGCCGTCTTCGCGGGCATATTCTGTACCACCTCTTCCCACATGATAAAACTATCTGGAAATCGTTCAAGGACCCATGGTGGGTCGCATATACTAGTGTGGGTCTCTTGCCGGTGGCGGGTCAGTTGTGGTGGATTTTGCTCTTTATTATTAAGGACAAGACGAACGAGCACCAGCTGTGCCAATTTATCGTGGGATTTAAAGCGGCGCAGTTTATCACACTTGGTATCATGCACATGATGTTTGGAATCTTCATGTATGTGAAGTGTATCGTGCAAGGTTCGATGCTGGCTTGTCAAAATGGAAATGGCCCTGCGCTAAGTGAAGGAACAGCATGCTTTTTCGTGTTCCAGATCGTTCTTGTTTGGGCGGCGTTTTTTCGGCTACCCTACACTGAGCGACCGCAAGAGCTATATCGTACGAAATCCATGGAGCTACGAGAACGGCGCGTGTTCCATGATGCTTTCGGCAACGAAGTTCATTTAAATCGTGGCGGCTACCTCATGAAATTCTGCGGATACGAAACAGTGTCGTTTACCATAATTATGGCTCTCGCGGGTCTCGTTCTCTGGCTTCCATTTGAGTCGTGGCAGCGCCAAGCGTTGTTTTACTGGGTCCGGACAGCGTACGGACTGTTTTCGTTCCCGTTTCTAGTGTTCAAGATTCCTGTTTTGGCAAATGTGCTGATGCACACCCGACAAATGGGCTACAACGAGCATGGCGAGACCGTCAGGTTCGTTGCAAAGAAGCGACATGAGTAAGTTTCAGCAAAACCGGAAGAGTATGAACGTAATTTGGATTAATAAACGTTTCGGAGTAACGAGTATACAGACGCGTCGAGCGATGAAATGTGCCAGCGCATTCCATCCTCTCTGAATTCGACAGTCTTGAGCACAGCCTCTGTAGGTCAGATTTAGGGGTTGGGGGCAAACGCAACTTGGAACGCATTTGACGTCACACAAGCTCCTCAGCCTTGGAAGGAGCTGCCGAGTCTTGTCGAGCATCAAACGAGTCGTCTTTGAGTCGGTTGTTGCGCAGCAATGCGTGTGCCGCGCTGGCCAGCGATCTGCAGAATCCGTGACAAAGGCCATCAGCACACGACGCAAACACCAGACAAACAACGCGCTGCTAGTTGAGCACACATACGAGACAGACAACGCGAACAGAACACTCGGCAGAACGAAGACGAGCAGGAACACCATTGTCGCTGCCACCATGCATCAACACATTCCCCCGTCAGAACCAGATCTGTCGCAGTTCACTTCCCAAATCGGACAAGGTCTTACATCCCGTCGCAGCGAGCAGGATGTCCTGCTCACTGAGCCGCCGCCCAAAGACCTCGAACCTATCGGTCGGGATCTCCTTGGTGAGAAACACGTGCCAGCCGAAGCCCACGACGATGCACACCAGCAGCTGAATCGGGTGGAAGAACATCCTGCAGCAACGCAACCCACAACGACGCCCCCCAGTCAGCCTCCAATTGCAAGTGCCATTGCAGCGCCATTGCAGCGGCGATGCACGTACAGCAGGAAGGCGAAGACGCCAACGGTAAGCAGCAAGTAGTTGGTCAGGAAGTAGTTGGCGTTGGTGCGCATGCGCGCCAGCGTGCGGTGCTGCGGCGGCAGGTTGAACGGCTCCATCTCGCCCACGCCCACGCAGCTGAAGAGCGAGCGCATCGACGTGATGGCCACGCGCCGCTGCAGCGAGTGTAGCAGGAGCTGGCCGAGGTCTCGCTCGCTGCCGCTTGCGCTGCTCGTCACGTCCACTTTCCGCACGCGGGGGGAGGACGGCGACACGCTGCTGTTGAGCATCGGGGCCATGCACAAGCCGCAGAAGAGGAACTGAGCTCGGGCCTACGCGACGCGATGACTTGCGCCCTGCGCATGAAGCGGCACGAGCAGCTCCGGTGATTACCCCTCGGTCCGCCGCGCCCGTCTGTGTGTAGCGTTATTTGACCGGGATATCTGATATAGTAGCGGGTTATACGGGCTGGAAGGGAACATGAGCCAATAGGTGGCGGATGTGCGTCTGAGTATAGCGATTGTGGAGTCTCGACGTGACAACGCCACGTCAGGGAACATCTGCGCTCATCAAGTGCGATGCGATCGGTTCGGCTTGGCGATTTGTCGCGCTCCCGCTTCCTTTGCTTCCCTGTGCTCTCTGCGAGATGGCAGGAGCTGCCGCTGCTTGACTTTGCCAAGAGAATTCGCGAGGGCTGCCAGTGCCCGCCCGCCCCCCTTTGACACGCAAATTTGCTGCACCGGAGATTGGCGACTGGCAAAACCGTTGAAAAGAAACGGCCGGCTGCAAGCACCGAAAGCAGTCGCCATTGAGGCCGTGGTTGTGGCTGCTTGCTTACGCCTCGTCAGCGTCGCAGTGCGAGGGCAGCACGTCACTGTCTCGAATGAAATTCAAGCCTGGGCAGTATGGCCACATGCGGTGGCGCAAGCTGACCCGAGTGAGCAGGGGTCTTGGCCATTCTGTTCTGCCACTTATTACAACGCGACGAGCGTAATGCACAACTTCAACAAGGCACATCCAACGCCACGTTGGCTTCGTTCGACCACCCACACGTGTCGGTATTTTATTTTCAGGCGAAGGATCACACTGGAAGCAAATGTCGCACCAGCTGAGGCTGTCAACCCACAGCTATTTCCGGTCGGCCTTGTGCCGCTGCCTGGCCCCATTGGCTTTATTCGGCTACCGGACTGTGATCTTTGCATGTCATTCGCGGCAGCAATCTTATCCGCTGGTTTGAATATGCGAAGGCGACTTTGGGCTGGAACAGTGGAGTCCATTTTCACTTTTGCCTGCGAACTGTTCACTTGGCCCCGGTGGTGATGGCAGAGCTTGCATCCTGTTGTCAGGCGTCACGAGGTTTACCGACGGCGGCATCGCTGTTCCCAACCACCTCGCAGGGTATTGAGTGGCAGGGCAAATTGAACTCTGTGGACAAGGATACTGCCGTTGGGAAGGTCTTACCAGGGTGGACGAACGAAGACGACGAAGACAACCAAGACGACGACAACCCGCACGAAGGTGACGAAGATGTTCACGACTCGGAGTCTTCCGCTCCTTGCTGTGAGGGCAAGCTTGGCGATGGGGAACTGCATCAGCTTCGTATCGATCATACTGCTATGATGGAGCGACTCGCGCAGATGGAAGCACAGCATGCCAAGCAAATTGATGTCTTGGAGGTAAAACTGCAGCAGGCGATCGCGAATCACAGAGACGCGGAGAAAAAGTTGGAGCTGCAGTTGAAGACTGTCTTGGATGAACAGCAAGCTGCAGTAGAAAACGCTCGCAAGGTGCGCAGCATTTTGGCCCGCGTATCAACTTGGGTAAGTCAAGTGCAGCGCTCAGTACATGCGGTCCGTCCTTCACGTCATGTAGCCAAACCCGTTAATAGTGACCATGAACTGGTGATGACGCCACGCCACGATTCTCCGTACAAGCTTTGGGCAACAGATGTGAAACCCACAACTAATGCTTCGGAATCGCTGACTGCCTCACACAAACTCACTCTGCAACCGTTGCAATGGTCTGCTTCCGATTCCTATAGTGTACGCATCGATGACACCAGTGAAACTTGCCAAACTGCTCTCCCTCCGCCTGCACCCGGGCGCCATCGGTCAAAAAGTTTGCCAGGAATCGGATTTAGCTATGTTGGATACAATATCGCGTCACCACAATCTAGCCAACCGTCTGAAATTGTGCTTAAACCTGGACCTGAGATCATACTCGATGGATTGCCATCGGTCAGCAACAAACCTCGTAGTGATACACCAGTTCCCAAAAGAAGCCCTGGCAATCTTTTTGCCTACTGTGCGCAAGTAGTTACAACCTCGTTGGCTGGTGTGCGCTCATCTCCTGAACTCCGGGTAAAAAGTTTACCGGCATGGAAAGGTGATCGTCTACCGTCTGTACTAGAAGAACTTGAAATTGACGAAGAAACAGGTCAATGCACTCCTCGAGCGTCAAACAACAACCAGCGCTTGAACATATCGCTTCCAAACCTTTCCATCGGTTTACTCTAGATACGCTGAGCTGGATCATGACACAATACTGAAAGTCGTTTGTCCCAACACACACAACTTCGACAGCATTTAAGCTTTGCTCAACTTCAACGAGTTAGTGTGGTAATTCGAAACATGCCCTGGACGGCTCAGTGTAATCTTGGAACTGTCCAGATCAAACAAGGTAATGATTTTACAATGGTACCTTGCACCACAGCGAACTTCACTATCATACATTATACTGCCAGTAGATTCAGTGTTTGTCGTTCATAGCGACAGAAATTGGTGGTTCAGTTTGAAGGTGTGGTTACTTCGCTTTGATTTGCTCTATCTTCGTCTGTGCTTGTGTACGGAGCTCAGCATTCCTGTAATGCAGCGAAAACATCCGCAGGTTAGTCATAACAGACCATGGCAAGCACCCACCAGAGCAGTACGGACATAACTCTATCAGGAATCCTTTCCGCTGGCTTCTTCGGCTGATTGAAACATCGCCTTGAGCTATTCAGAAGGCGCGGTCGGCAAAGGTATGCACTCGATTCAGCATCCAAGTACTACTGCTACTTCTACAAAAATCAACCAACGCTCGTTTGATCGGTTAGGAAGACTGATCTCTTGAGAACGATTGCATTACTTCTATTATACATGTAGTACATCTCAATATCATGGGAGCTCCAATTGCATCTGCACTGCTCGCAATGTGGCCAACGACATCACGTCGTACAACTAGTAGCAGGCTGGGTAAGTTCGATAGAGCAAAATCTAGTTAAGATGTACGCATGTCGCTCTTTACCAAACGTTGACACCAAGTAAGTCTAAAAATTACTAATACGACCTTTGACAGTATCGACTCGGATCGCTGGTTTACTTAAGCCAGTGTAGATTGCAGACCTCGTATGAAAATCTTACGAATGTGGTAATATAACTAGCCTGAAGAAGGGATGGGAACCTCCGCATCATTTCGCTCTCGCTCCTTCCGAACTTTTGCCAAATCTGCCTTCAGAGCTTCGTTTGATGGATCTAGCTCGACGCTCGCTGCGTAGTCTTGCTCAGCTGCAAAAACAAAAACACACTGATTTAAGTTGGCATATTATATGCAAGCTTCCCGAGAGATGCCTACCATTGTCGAACTCGCCAAGCGACAAATATGCGGCACCGCGCCGAACAAGTGTCTTTACCACCCATGCACGCCGTTGGGCTGACCCGGCAGCAGGACCAATCGAGAAGAACGCAAGGCCGTGTTCCTGAGCTGAATTATTGACTGAGGTGGTGTCTTGCTGCAAGAGATCCAACGCTCGTGTGCAATCTTCAACGCATTCCTTAGCTAAATGTTGCATCAGATAGCAAGCCGCCCGGTTTGATAGGCACGCTATCGACAGCGGGTTTAGTTGGAGCGACTCTGAATACATTTTGATAGCTTGATCGAGATCCTGGCCTTGCCTAAATATGTCGTCACCAGATACTTTTAATTCGTGTGCTTTTTCCATGGCAAAAAGCTCCGTGAAGTCGTCTCGAAGCTGTGGGTTCTGGTTGTCCATGGAGCAGGCCACACCATAATCAGCTTTTGCTTCACTGTACTGCCCAACGCGGCAGTACGCCGTGCCCCGCCGAACAAAGAGCTTTAGTTTGAGCCGGTAGTGCTTCAACACGCTCGAATTGTTGTTGTCGATGTCACGGGTATCGGGAAGATAAGATAAAGCCTTTGAGCAGTCTGAAATGCACTCCTGCAATTAAAAGGCATGTTTGGGATCAATATTTCGAATATCGGTAGATTAAATGAAGTAATATCTTACCTCAAATTCCCTGAGGTGTAGCAGACAAGCGGCACGATTCGAAAGGCATGTGGCAATAAATTCGGTATTATCACTGGGAGCTGCAGAAATGGCCTCGGCGTACGCATTCGTAGCACTGCGGAAATCCTTCGCGTGAAAAAAGTCATCACCTTTCGCTTTTAACCACATCGCTGCCGAGCAGAAGCAGAAAATATATAGAATCAGTGTGGCATCAGCATACACGTCAGTAACACATCGTTGTTTTTCAGGAATGGATTGCGTTGTGACGTACGATCGGTTTCACTGATATCGTATTCCGATGTACGGTTGAGACCCTGGTGTTTGTTGATGTGTTTACGATTCTTCAGCAACCAGTCCTCCTCCTCCGCCGCCTTAGATTCTCTGGAAGGGGTTGGAAATACTCGAGGCGTGAATCGGATTTCTGACTGTATGCATTCTCGGGGAGGAGGAATATCGATTGTGTTTGTAGGAGTATCAAGCGCACCATCCAGTTCAATTGCTTCATCCCGAGACACTTCGACCCAATCACTTGTTTCACCGCTTTGACTCTCATCATCCGTAGTAGCATCAAAGTGTTGATCAATAACTGTAGGCTTTGCTGGATTTGAGATGTCAAAGCTACCGTCGTCTGTTAATTCAATAACTTCGTTGTCAGGTGTTGCGGGAAGGAAATTATGCGCCGCCGCGGGGTTTCGGTGTCTTCTTTCAGGCATTCTTTCGTGGGGTATATTTGCAAAAGTCACTTTCTTCTTTGACTTTTCACTGGGCGAGGGGCTTTCATGCTTGATTTCGGTCTCGTACCTTTGGATGTGAGAGTCTTGGTTGGTTGTTTTCTTCTTCTGTTCCTGTTTCCGCATCTGTAGATCTCGAAATGATTCGTACAAGCTCCGCTGTCAGATGCCAAAAATGCAATCAATACAACCATCAGTCGCAACATTTTCGACAAAGGCTGGAGTCGTATGACTGGTATTACCTCTTCACGTTCTTTTTCCTCCGCTTTGAGGTCGGTCAAGATCTGGCGGTTCGTATCGTCCACTGCCATTTGCGCCCGCAGCGCTTCCTTTTCCTCCTGATGCCTGCGAGTCTTCCTTTTCTCGCCCAACGCCGTCTCGCTCGCTCTTTTTCTCTCCATCGATGCTTCGCGTCGCTCTTTTAGAGCGGCTTTCGTATCTTGGCACTGCAGCTCCTTCCACACTCTGCTCTCCTTCTTCTTCAAAGAGATCCGAAGCGAGCTCGACGCTGAGATACTCTTCACAGCAGTAGACGCATCGTCCACAGCGTCGTATAGGTCTAACAGCAGCACGTATCGTGCGGCATTCACCTTCACCACCAGATCGCTCACTACAACCACGAGTTACGTATTGATAAGTATCTCATGCACGTTCGCGACCAAATCACCCGATCTTACCGTAAACATCAATGTTGCGCGGCGCTATTCCAGGTAGATGCAGTTCCAGCGCGAGGCTGGACGCGTCTTCCTCCCATGTGTATTGAGGCACCAGCGGCATCTCACCTTGTCCCGCTTTGCAAATGGCTCGGTGGAGAAAGTATCTTTCGCTCGCGCCCGCTCGCACTCTTCATGCGTCCGTTCAAGATCGTGGAAACAGGCGCCACGTTGAAGTGCCAACGCGTTTCATGTATCCTGGATGACTGGATGACTGCTTCCTGCTGACATGTGAGTCACATGATGCGACTGCCAAGTTCACCCGCCCGGAGAAGGTGCTGCGTCCGCATCGACTTCAGCGTTGAGTACATGTAGTACAGTACAGTACATGTACATATAGCGCCAGTCTGAAACACGAAGATGTACATGTACACGATTCCCATCGTCAGTGTGGAATCTGCTTGATGCTCATCTGCTTTTGCAAGTTCCTGCTGCAAGTGACTCACCACGACGTTGGATACATCAAGATGTGCTGTGCTGGTTCTACTGCAGTGGCATCCATCCGTTTGAGGTTTCAAGCTTCGGTGGCCAGCAGCAAACCTTGGATGCATATAGAAATACTGCCAACAGTAAAGACACCCCAGGCCTTCATCCTCACCGGAGACAATTTAGCACTAAGCAGCTCAGTTGCCTGCCGGAAGCGTCGAATACTAGCTACTAACATCGGAATGTTCACAGTGCAAACAAGTTGGTTGCAGTGCTGCGCTTCAACATGTGCCGGCGAAACTGGGCCGCCAGGTCGTTTTCTGTTCCATACGTCACGCGCCAAAATCCTTTGACAAGCATGACGAGAAAAATGTCAAAACACAAGAAAAAAGCTGACTAGCACAGAAAAATATGTCGTAGCACAAGCACAGAGACAGTCACTAAGATGGTGAAAACCATAGACAGGCACGGTGGAGGTGCAGGCAGAAGGATAGACAGGCGGACATGTGCAAGCTACAGTACACAATACAGATAAAAACTACATATCCTTCAATAATCAATGACACACATTATTTGATATATTAATTATCATAGTAAATTGAACCCAATGTGACTATC
>BSXT01001292.1:0-41665 GCA_030267785.1 Phytophthora fragariaefolia
GGTGCCTTGCGATAGTTTCCTAGCAGAACATCAACCTGCAGATCCCGGCCGCTTCGGGCTTTCAACTCCTGCTCAATCGTCGCAGCGAGCTCCGCACCAAGCGCCGTGTACAGTCTCGGGCTGAGGACGGCAAAGCCCCCGCCGTGCAGATACAGCAGCACCAACCGCTTTGTGTTACGTGGGCGTGGCTGCTTGCTTCGGAGCCAGACGTGCTCCAACCCGTTCCAGTGCACCGCCTCCAAACTGCGGTTGAATCGGCGACAAGAGAACCAGCCCAGCATGGACCCCACGAGGTCACTTTGAGCACGGAGCCACTGCGCGTTGCTCTCGATGGCCATCCGTTCGCCACACGCTTGGGTGGAGACGCGGAGCACGGCGTGGAGGAGCTCAAACCGAAGTGACCAGTTGGGGAATTTCGTGGCGCAACCCCGTGCCAGGTACTTCATCAATGTCGTGGACACTGTGGTGACGATGCGAATGGAGAGCAGAACTGGTTCCCACAGGGTTAGACGCATACCCATGAAGATGGTACAAGTCACCACGGTTGCGGATGTAATGGCGCTCACAATTATTAACACGTGCAGCAGTTTTTGAGGTTGGGTGCTGACGACGGAGACGCTTTGCAGTACGACGGCCAGGACAAGCAAGGCTGCTTGTCGATTGATGAATGGCATCGACCAACGTTCGCTTGGACCCGACGCTTGGTGAGCGTCGGATCCAAGTACAAGATCCCGGTGCTTGGTTTGCTGTTGTGACAAATGTGCCGTGGTTTTGACAAGGATGGATATTGTACATCTAGATTGTCTAGTAGATTGGCATCCTACAGGTGTTGGCTGTATTATAATATGCGTTTGAATAAAGGAGCTCGGCACTACTCGTGCGAGTTTCTACTTACGAAATCTAAACGGCAACGAGCGGTACCCGAAGACGTGAGGGAGGTGTCGCTATCTAGTAGGCAGCAGCCGTTGCTCGACCCTTACGGAAGACAGCCTTGCTCGGGAACTCCACCGGCACAGCGCGTATTGTTGGCGCCGTTGCCTTTGGCCGTGGTGGCACTGGTGGCTTTGTTTCCGACTGGTTCTCGAGCTCGTCGCTAGACGCTGACGTGACGGATGAGGTCGACGCCTCGGAAGGAGTGGAAGTCTCGGATGTCGCTGGAGACTCGGACACCGGTGACAAATTTCTCGCCGACGGCACGTGTACCAGCGAGAACAGCGTGGCGCCACTGACCCGGCGTTTACCTCGGCGGAACAGCACTTGCTTCGGCAAATAGACCCCGCACTCCGGCAGGTCTTGTTCCTCGTACGCAAGCGCCTTACCTTCACGCTTGGGGGACTTGGCCTCCACACCCTCTTGGACCTTAGCGGCCTTTATCGTTGGATCATCAGTCGTAGCGGACTGGTCGGTCAAGTGATGAGAATCCACACTAGTGGAGGTCACCTGGAACTTCACACACTTCTTGTCCGGGCTGTCGTACGCCTTGGTGGGGGATCGTGTCCGCTTGTCAACACTCTTTTCAGCGGGGGCGATCGTCAGTACCTGTTCATTGGAGTGCAGACTGCTGTAGTGGTCGTTCTTGAACAAGAGGTGCAGTACCTTGTACGGCGGCGAAGGCGGCGGGTTCTGCTCCCCACCGTCTGCCTCGTCATCGTTCGTGATGCGCAGCCTACGAATCGGGCCTGTGTGCACGACGATGTGAATGTTGAAGAGCTTGGCGGCCGCGTAGAGCTCCAGGTGCCCTCCCCACTGGCCGTCCTCGCGCAGGCGCGCGCAGTAGTCGGCCACCTCCTCGTCCTCGATGAAGGGCTTGAAGAGCTTCTGGTCACTCTCGATGAAGTCGACCAGCCGGCGGCGGATGTCCTGGTGGAACAGCTCGTTCGTGTAGAGCTGGTCGCTGATGGCTCGGAAGAGGCAGTTGCCGTCCTTGCAGATAGGAACCACCGCCCACCCGAGCGCTGCGTAGTGCGTCTCCACCTGCTCGTCACCGGTCCAGGCGGCGTCCCGCTCCGCGGCATTGCGCGGCGAGCTGTACTCGACACGCGGCACGTAGCTGCAGCTGGACGCGGTTCTGCGTTTGCTCTGCTCCACGTCTCGAGCCGCCGCCGCCGCATCGGCGACCAGCCCGTCGGACTTGGCGCCGGAGCTGAACCAGAAGCGGCGCATGCCCTTGCGCTTGTTCGTCTTGGCGGACGGCCGCAGACTGAACCGCGACGCCATCACCTCGTCAGCTTCTGAACTGGCGAGGGTGGCAGTGGCGTGGGGAATTCGCGAATGGATGGGGCTCCAGTCGCGCGCTCGGCAGAGGTAGCCGGCAGTTCCGCTCCCCAGCTGCTGCGCATGAAGCGGCGGACCATCGGGCGGTGCAAAACGCCCATGCCGCTCGAGCATCACCCCGCGCCGTTTGTGGCGCGCGGGGCTCCAGCTGGCGCCTTGGCTGGCCTCGTCTAGCGTGGCGCGGCCATCTGAAA
Source organism: Phytophthora fragariaefolia (assembly GCA_030267785.1). NCBI lineage: Eukaryota > Oomycota > Peronosporomycetes > Peronosporales > Peronosporaceae > Phytophthora > Phytophthora fragariaefolia. The sequence continues at coordinate 2,469 of BSXT01001292.1, forward strand.
CCGAGAGGTGAACGTCTCACCTCGCGGTGATGCAATCCACGTGATGTACAGGTACAGGTACATGCTGCTGCTGCCAAGTACGACGGGGTCGATGCAGTGCTATTAGTGCTAGTTGTAGCTGCTGGCCGTGGAGGTGGGCGTCGACAGGAAAGACGAGAGGTGACAAGAACTGGCAGCGCGAGTCGCCGGAAGCTCCATCCATTGCACCTATCGCCCGGGTCCAGCGGCGCTGAGTTGGCACCAGCGCCGCCACCGGAGCCAGAGCACTCGGTTCTGACTCGATTATTTCGGCGTCGAGAGCCGCTGCCGAGCCAAGCTCTTGGCAGCTCTCTCGGCCCTGCGCAGTTGGCGCTGCTCTCTCTTGCTGAGGGTCTTGCCACGTGCGGCGGTGGCTGCTCCAGCCACGACTTGCAACTGTTCACCAAGAGTGGCTGCCAGGTGGTCGACCTCGCCGTCTGCCGTGTCTGCAGACGGCTTTGGAACGACGCGCTGCTCCGGCTGGTCATCGCAAGCAGCTCCTGGCTCCGAGGAAGCGTGCGTTTGCCAGCGCTGCATGTTTCAAGCCAAAATCCGTCGCCAACGCATTGGTAACCGCGCTCGCAGCGAAAATTCACCCGAGAAACGCACGCAACGCACCTTGGCCAGGTCCTGCGGGCGAAAGCCCTCGCAGCTGAGCTCGATCGAAACCGGCAGGCTGTCGGGGTCGACGGGGTCGCGGAGGGCACGCACGCTGTCATAGTGGTCCTCGCCGTGGTAGGCCACGTGAGCGACCCGCGTGGGTTTCAGGCGGTCGCACTCGATCACCATGATCCGCGCGCTGGGCTGGTCCTGGTGCACGACCACGTACACCTGAAAGAGGCGAGCGGCAGCGTACAGCTCCTGGTTGCCGCCCCACGTGCCGTCTTCTCGCATTCGTTCGCAGTACTGCCACGCATTTTCATCAGTGGGCCTGCCCAATTCGCACACGACCCCCCCCCCCTTCACCTCAGCTCACCTTCTCAAACTTCTCTTCATCTTCCATGAACGGCTCGAAGTCGTCGCGATGCTGCTCCAAGTAGTCCACAATTTTCTGCCATCCCAGCAAACGCCCGACATCAGCTTCCTTTCGGCCTTCCACTGCCGTTCGACGACATTCGACCCACCCCGCGAATCTGCTCGTGCTGATGCTGGTCTCCGAAGAGCTGGTCACCTAGAGCTCTGCCGCACGTAGCACAACCTGCAGCCCGTTAGCTCATCCATACCCAGCTGGACGATACCTCACAGCACGTCGTACCGGAAGAGACAATTGCCGTCGGCCTCCACCTCCTGCAGAGCCACAACATTTGCCAGGTGTCGTCAGCCCCCACCTCCATGAAGCTCTGCACAGTCAACTCCCAGCGTTGCACTGCCGTCCTACGTGAAGTTTGCAGCCGACGTCGGCCAGTTGCCTCCTCATGAGTTTGATGGCGCCGTCGTCCACCACGTAGGACGAGTCCTTCTTCCTCTTGCCGTGCTTGGGCTTGGACCTGGCCGCGACGCCATCCTTCCTCTTGCCCGTGGCCTCAAAGACCACTTTCTGCGGGCGAAGTCGCGACAAATAACTCCATCAGTCCCCAATGCAGAGCGCAGTCGTGCCACATTGGAGCCGCACCGGGGCCTTCTTGGCCAGCGTCTTGACGGCCTTGCGCGCCATACTCAACAGCACATGGATACTGGAGCCCGTACCGGTTTTTGCCCCACAAACCGTTACGCAAGCGCCACCGCCTGCACACGCCGCGCCCCGACTCAGTGCTAGCGCCCCCGAACGGCTCCTTCGCCAGTCAATCGAGCCACAAGTCGAAGATGGTGGAGACCCGCAGGACGTCGCGACGCCTGCAGGCCAAGGCGGCGGCCGCGTCGCCGTCGCCGTCGCCCATGAGCTCGCCAGCTGCTCGCAGCCCCAGCACCAGGCGCGCGCGCCGCACGCCGTCGCCGCGCGCCCGCGCCAAGAAGGAGCAGGAGCAGCAGGAGGAGAAGCAGCAGGAGGTCGTTGTCATTGGCTCCGAGACCGAGTCCGAGGAAAAGAATTCGGGGACGGAGACACAGGAGAAGGCAGCGGAACAGGTGCAGGAGGTGGAGGAGAAAGAAGAAGTTGAAGCTCCCGTGGAGGAGAAAGAAGAAGAGCAGGAGGAGGAGGAGGAGATCATGCTGTTGGACGATGACGAAGAGGAGGAAGAAGAGGAGAAGGAGGAGAAGGAGGACGATGAGGATGACGAGGACGTGGACCAATACGTAAGTGATGCTGCTGCGTCAAGCTGCGACTATGATCGTGTTGCGCTGACGGTGCGGTCCTTGTGGTGCAGGCTTTCCTCGCTGCGTCGGGCTTGAACCTGTCGACGAAGGCGAGCGCTCCGTCCACGACCGCTGCGTCCACGACGTCTGCTGCTGCGAAGCCGTCGGCGGCTGCGGCATTGAAGCGGCGGCTGGTGCCGAACCTACTGGACAGCGGCGCCTCGCAGTACCAGGAGTTCTTCAACTTTGAGGGCTCGAAGCGCTCGACGGCTGCCACGCTGCGTGCCGAAGCGCGCGCTGCGGAGGAGGCGAAGGTGCTTGCGGCGGGCCACAAGGCCGTCGCCCACTCGGACAGGCAGCGGACCGAGTCTCAACACAAAAAGTCGGCGGGCCGCAGGTGGTTCAACTTCGAGTCGGAGGAGATGACGGACGACGCGCGCCGGGACTTTTCCCTGCTGCGCATGCGTAACTACCTGGACCCGAAGAAGTTCTACAAGAGCTCGGACCACTCGCGCGCGCTGCCCAAGCACTTCCAGATGGGCGTGGTGATCGAGGGCGCACACGAGTTCCACTCGGCGCGCCTCACGAAGAAGCAGCGCCGCAAAACCTTCACGGACGAGATCATGGCGGACGAGGCCGTGGTGCAGTACACCCACCGCGTGGCCAGCAACATCCAGGCCGCGCGCAGCAACACCGGCCGCAAGAAGAGACGACGCAACTAGACTGAGCCTGAAATGTGGTCCCCGAGACCGGTCAATATAGATTTCCGTGCATTCCTCAACTCGCCGGTGCTCTTCATGCAGCGAACAAGCTGCGGTGGTGATTGTACGTCCACCGATGGGTTGCTGTCCGCTACGTGGTGATGCTGTTCTTCTCGTACAAGATTTGTCGGTGCCGGCGTGCGATCAAGAGCTCACCGCCACCGCTCGACCGACGCCAACGCCGTCGTCGCCAGCGTCACGAACGCAACTCGCGCTACGAGCGACTCGTCGAGGTGCTGCTTGGTGTCTTCAACATCCCACCGGTGCCCGGTCAAGTCCAGTTGAAGTCTCACTTCCAGAATTGCGAGCCACGGGCAGTAGATCGATGGTCAAGCTGTCGGATTCCGTGGTGGCGCACGCCCAGTTGGTGCTGCTCAAGCGCGTATGGGCAGACTCTGACCGCAGGCGGCTCATCCTTCGACTGCTCTTTGGCGGTGCCGCTGGGGCCCTAACGCTCGCGCTGCTCCACGAGACGTTCAAGGGCATGTGCCGCACTCCTTGGGAAGCTGTGCACTTGGTAGCTCGTCTGGTCACCGTTGTCTTATCAACATTCGTCTCGTTCGTGGCGCGCGGGTGCAAGCCCAAGTTTCAGAACTGGACGCTGCGCTTTGATGTCCTGCGAGCTGCCATCCGGGAATGTGCCCGAGGAGCTTGCGGTGAGCGAATGGTGATCGACGTCAAGCACGCGCGGGTGATCCGGTCCCAGAGCGCTGCCTTCGGTACTGTCCTGGGCTGGTTCGCCTGCCGTCAGCACGGTCGGCGGCTCGAACCGGTGCATGCTAACGGATTGGAGCATGTGTGGCTTCGGTGTGCTGCTCCACGGACTCCGTCCACGAAGCGCTTCGTGGTGCTCTACGTCCACGGTGGCGGCTTCGCTGTCATGAGTCCGAGACTCTACATCACCTTTGCGGCGACACTCGCTGTGAGTATTGAGAAGGAGCTGTGTCAACGACTTGGTGCTGATGACCCCGTTCAAGTCGACATTTTTCTTGGCAACTACCGGAAGGCACCAGAGCACTGCTTCCCCACACCCCCGGAAGACACCGTCGCTGCATACAAGCACCTACTACACACGGAAGGTATTCCTCCGGGGCAGATCATCCTAGCCGGCGACAGTGCTGGGGGTGGGTTGGTGATGTCCACATTGCTGCGCATGCGAGACTCGAGCAGTGCACACCTGCCTTTGGCTGCCATCTTGATCAGCCCCGCCGTCGATCTGTCCGAGGTCGAGACCCACGGCGACTCGGAGACAGCCTCGGCGAATTGCCTTTTGTCACCGGAGATGATCGCTGCTGGCCGACTGGGCTACCACACCACGGCTTGCGACCCAACAACTTGGGCAGATGCTTCATCCGTCCACTGCGACCTGCGAGGACTTCCCCCCGTGTTCGTCCAAGCTGCTAGTCTTGACTACATCTACCAGCACGCGGTACGTCTAGCCCAAAAAGCTGAATCCGACGGCGTGACAAACTGGGAGCTGGATGTGCATGAGGACATGCCGCACGTGTTCTCCATCTTCCCGTCGTACGTGCTGCCGTACGCGCAGGTCGGTGTCGAAAGGGTGGCAAGTTTCGCAGCGAAGCACTTTGCAAAAGCCTGCGATGCTAGCTATGAAGCTGGAGCTCTCAATTCTAGAGCGGCGTAGTTGTTGGGGCAGACTTGTTGTAGGAAGACAAAGGTACCGTCAGTAGGTCAAGACAGCTTCAACATGTTGCTTCAATGTAGATGTACTTGATGGTAATGCTAGTTCTGCGCTCTTGTAGTTGTCGGCGCTTAAAATCACGCAGCTTATGCTGCCATAGCGGCGGGGTTGAACCCGCTCGTCTTCACTGTCGGCTGCACCTGTTGGACGATGAACGCTGCCACCTTCTGGATGGCCACATCAGCGTGCGGCAGGAACCAAGCCGGGAAAATGGGGAACACGTGTGACATGGTTTCGTGCAGATCGTACTCCCAATTGGTGACGCCGTCCGCTTTGGCCTTGGCCATCAAACGCACCGCGTGCTGGTGGATGCTGTCCTGGTCTCCAGTCTGCAGGAACACGGGAGGCAAATTACGCAGGTCGCAAAGAACGGGTGAGCCGTCTCGCCACTTGCTCTGGTCGTCGTGGTTCGGATGGTAGGCCTTCAGCACCGCATTGCAGCACTCCTGTGTCAGGATGCAGTTAGGTGCCGGGGGTTCATCTCCGGTGAGGTCAACGAACGGACAGATCAAAACTGCGCAGAGCGGCAGAAGGTGGGGCTTGTTACGGCGCTCTCTCAACAACGCCGACATGATCAACCCTGCGCCGGCGCTGTCACCGGCCAGCACAACTTGCGAGGGGTCCAAGTTTTCACGGTACAGCAAGTGCTCGTACACCTTGACGATGTCCTGAGGTTGGGTCGGATAGCTGTGCTTGGGCACCTTGCGGTAGTTGGCCAGGAAAATCTCCACGTGCACTTTGCTAGCAGCCTCGGGGCCGAGTTGACGCACCAGCTCCTTCTCAATGAAGCTGCACAGGGCGTTGCTGAAGTGAATGTACAACCTCGGACTCATGATGGCAAAGCCACCTCCATGGGCGTACAGCACCACAAGCCTCTTCGTATTGGGCTTCCGGGGTGTGAGTGATTTCAGCCAAATGTGTTCGAGTCCGTTGATCTTCACGGGCTGGTAGCGCTTCAACGCCTTACGACAAGCCCTGCGGCCCCAAAAGGTGCCAAACCACTCGCTCTGCTCACGGACGATGGCGGCATAGCTCTCGTCACCAAGTACGCGTTCGCCGAAAAGTTCCATGCCCACCCTGATGAAGATGCGGAACAGCTCAAACCGCAGCGTCCACTGCGGAAAAATGGGCTTGAAGCCACGCGCCATGTATTTCACCACCGTCTTGGCGAAGGCGTAGAGCAGGCTACCGATCAGGTAGACGCCCTCTAGCGGGTTGTTGCACAGCCCACGCATCGCAACGTGGAGCACCTTGAGCACGACAGCAACACTGACACCACCGAGTAGGAGGGCCAACAGCTTCAAGCAGCGATGCGGATCCGACCACACCAAGCCCAGCGCAGCCATCACCAACCACGGCGTCGGAGATTGCAGTCGAGCGAGACTTGAAAGCATGACACCAATGGTTTCGAGTCGAGAGATGTCGTGCAGACACCGCGGAAACGCAAATGACTCTGTTGGTCAGCCATTCTTCACTGCCATTGCGTCGATCTGCGCCGTCGACGGCGTCGAGGCCGCAAGACCGACAGCTGGCGGGCGAAGCCATGCCTTCAGACCTCTTGCTTCGTCTGCAGAGCGCACGCATGCTGTCAGACAGCTACCATCGCGCTAGATAGCATAAGGGATCGCATGCAATGCTGGCATTGCAAACTGCTGGTCCAGTGTGAATGTCGCGCTGGTTGCACAGTACTTGATCCCTTCGGGAGGTATCGTTGACCTCAATGGTGGTGGTGGTCCGTGTAATGTGCATACCCAACGCAGCTCTGCCCTACCCGATGCACGTGCTGCCAGTCGCTAGTGATTGAAGTTTTATACGGCGATTTGGCCGAGCGCCTCCATGAAGTGTCGTAGCAATGTTGGTCAGGTATGCAGTGGCACTCGAACATTTGCATGATGTCACACTGTGACTCACAGTGCTTTCGTGCTGGGTAGCGGCACCAATGCTTTCCAGGAGCCATCGCGACGTCATGAGCCTTTCTTCACGGCAGTGTAACATCCCTGTCACTTTGATCACATGGATACCTTGCGTATGGACGATGGATGCTGATCTCGTGCTTTGCGCTCGGAGACGGTCCGTGCAGGCACTTGGTCCTAAGTTGAAGGTCCTTCAAGCTTGTTGCTGCGTTGAGCTGCGAGTTGGGGCACAAGCTGTAAGATGCGAACAAGTCCGGGCAAAACGGAAACAAACTGCACAAACCAAGTCGTTAGGTGCTCCACGCCATGTCGGGGAGTCCACGTTCATTATCTTCTTCAGGCCTGGGCGCGACGCTTCTCCGCAGCGGCCACGGCCTTGGCGAGACTTTGCTCGAAGGGCGGGTAGCACACGCCCTCCTCCGTAATGATGCCGGTCAGGTAACGGTTGGGCGTGATGTCGAACGCAGGGTTGTACACGGGGCAGCCCTCGGGCGCGATGCGCACGCCGCGGATGCACGCAACCTCGTCGGCGCTGCGCTCCTCGATGGGGATGCCCATGCCCTCGAGGAAGTTGAGGTCGATGGTGCTCGTGGGCACGCAGGCGTAGACCGGCACCTTGTTCTCCTTGGCGACCACGGCGACCTTGTACGTGCCGACCTTGTTGACGACGTCGCCGTTGGCCGCCACGCGGTCCGCTCCGAAGAGCACGACGTCCACCTTGCCGGCCAGCATGAGGTAGCCGGCCGCGTTGTCGGCGATGAGGTGGATGGGGACGCCCTCGCGCATGAGCTCCCACGCCGAGAGGCGCGCGCCCTGCAGCCGCGGGCGCGTTTCGTCCACCCACACGTGCACGTTCTTGCCCTGCGCGTGGCACTCGTAGATGACGCCGATGGCCGTGCCGATGTCCACGGTGGCCAGCGCGCCGGTGTTGCAGTGGTGCAGGATGTTGCTCCCCGCGGGGACGACGTCGGCTCCGAACTGGCTGAGGCGCTTGTTGATGGCCACGTCCTCCTCGGCCAGCGCCTGCGCCACCTCAAGCGTGTAGTCCACCAGCTCGGCAACTGTCACGTCCTCCTTTGCCTTGGCTCGGAGCGCCTTGAGCACGCGCTCGGTCGCTGCAATGCATCAGCACACCAGAGGCCCGTTAGCGGTCGGTATCAACCGCCCAGAGGTGCGGCGGACGCACCCCACGTGAGGTTGACGGCCGTGGGCCGCGCCGCGTCAATGGCGACCTTGGCCTGCTCCACGGCCGCCACCACGTCCTGCTTGGAGCTGCGCTCGCTGGCCGGGAAGCTCTTGGCGCCGATCGCGAGGCCGAACGCGCCGGCCGCACCGATGGCCGGCGCGCCGCGCACGGCCATGTCGGCGATCGCGCGCGTCACGGCGTCCACCGTCTCGCAGCGCATGAGCAGCAGCTCCGTCGGCAGCTTCCGCTGGTCGATGAGCTGCAGCCCGCCGTCCGTCCACAGCACCGACCGCATACGCCCGCCAGCCATCGTCGCCTTTCAAAAATGCTGGGAAGGGTGTAGCCATTCGTTTCTAAAAAAACAAAAACAAGCGATCTGGAAGTTCAGAATTGGGTACTGGTCGAGAGGGACGGGGCCCAATTTTGAATGAGTAATCTGGAGGACTTCCAGATTTTCCGGCTTCGGATCTTGAAGCGACGTAAGAGCTGCGCGATGCAGTGGACCGAGGAGCTCAACGCGCTGCTGAACCAGTGCGTGTTCGCCAGCGGCTACGACTTTGCGGCGGCCAGCGAGAGCTTCAGCCAGCAAGCCACCAAGCTGCGGCTGTGGACGTACGTGCCTCCGTGCCCAATTGTGACGGTGGTCGTGGCTCACAGTGTGATGATACAGCGGCGTTGGGGGACTCGAGCTGACGCCGAGTCAATGTCAGGACCAGTGGATGGCCTTGAACCCGACGGAGGACGACGACGGTGGAGGCCCGGAGACAAATGACGACGAACAGCTCAGTCCTCGAGCGTCGGAGCTGGATGGCACGCTGCCGACACACAACGTGCAGGCTGACGAACACGACGAAGCGGCTGCTGTCCCCGACGGAGGACCTCGACTCGAGCTGGCGTTGTCGGACGCGGAGCTGGATATGCTGCTGAGCACACTGCCGGCGAGTGAAGAGCCGGAAGGTGGCAACTCTGCAGACGCGAAAGAGTCCAAGAGCGAAATGCAGTGGGTGCTTGCCTTCTTGACAGACCCGGACGCGATCGCTAGCGTTGATGCGGAGGCGAAGAACTTGATGAGCAGCCCTGAAAAGCACGAGGATGACAACTACCAGATCTTTCTGCTGGACCTCCAGGATGCGAACTTGATGGCGCCGGCACCGATCACGACAGCTGAAAGGCATTCGCTGCAACAGAGAACGGCAGACACTGCTCCCGGTAATGGCACCGGCGGTAGCGATGAAGACAGCAGCGGGGACGAGTCTGAAGACGAATGGGAACGTACTCGGCAGGCATTGAAAACTCGATGAAGCTACGCTAGCTGTCTCATTCTTACCAGCGTATATTTGTACTTGGCATAAATATTGTATCATTATATCGTCAGCAGCTGACAGATCATCCCTTCTGCCGTTTAGGTTGCCGCTTCTTAGGTGCCGACTTCATTGTACTAGCCATGCTCTCCTTTTTCTTTCGTTTGGCATGCTTTTCTGGTTCCTCCACGTGCATAACGCTACTGTCAAGGCCGATCTCCTCGTTCAGAACTTGCAACCAGAGAAGCTGTTTATCGCTGAGGCGATCTCGTGGACCTTTAACTTCTACCAACTTCAAGCGTGCGATGTAGCTACTCCCATTCAAAAGTTGGAGAACGTGCTTCAACGGCTGCAGATCAAGTCTTTTATCTGTTGGCTTCACTAATTCATCGTCCAGCGATACAGTGCTCAACTGGACCTTTTCGTTCATATTCAGTTGCTCATCCATGCCACAGAACTCGTGAATATTTAAACAGCCGTGGGTGTCATTTGGCCACGTGGGAGATACAGACACAGGATCGTTTTCAGGTCTTGGGAGTTCAATTTTCAAAAGAAGTAGATCGGGCAGACCATTCTGTGCTTGGTGAAACTCCTTCGATGTAGCCATATAGTGCAAGAGGTTGGCAAGTTGTTTCCGCCCAATTGCCGCAATAGTAAGCATATGATATTTCAATGACGCTACATCGTCACTTGGCCACCCTACAAACCGAGTTACCTTGCCATACTCAGAGCACCATCTCGTTACAAATTCTGTTAACAACTCCTCCAATGACCATTCATCTTTAACTTGTGCTATCCGGCGCTCGATGAGGTCCCGGCGAGATTTGTAAAACACAGTCGCGTAGCCAAAATCTAGTGGTGCGGATTGGAATGGTGTCTGGAAGACGTTCGAGATACTAGCATACAACACGTCCCACATCAAAATACCGAACAAGTTTTTAAGCACTGAACCCTCCGAGTGGATACCATACCAGCCTCCAATCTCGGTCTTATCACCAATGACTTCGTCTGCGTGGTAATCTCGGTAGTATTGCAGGACAAGCTGTTCCACGGTGCATGGTTCGTCATCGTAGCCCACAAACCGTGATTTTTCGCCCATTTGGCGGTTTAGCGGACGGCCCACGATATGATTTTGTCTATATTCATAGGCGACGCGCGCCTCTGCAGGTATCACTTCATCTTCTTCATTATCATTGCCATCGTTGTTAGGTGTTATCAAGCTTGTACCAGTGCCCTGCAGAAGCAAGTCACTAGTAGACAAGGACTCAATCCTCGTGCGTTCGTCACGATCTTTTTGACGCAGCAATCGATTCAAACGTCGTTCAAGTGCAATTCGGTCTGCTGCAAGCACATGCGGATCCTCTAGCGCATTGGAGCAAGCGTCTCTTGCTTGGTCTGTACATTTCAAGTGCTCCAAGTTCAAGGCCAGACGATCCCACCAATAACCGCGTTTTCGTTCAAGAAATGGTGCAGCTAGCAACTCGTTCAGCAGCAACGTAGCAATTTGATACTTTCGCATCTTTTCGTACAAGACAACTGCTGTGTTCAATATCCGAACCAAGTGGTAGCCTGCATTGCACTTCGAGAAAAAGATGGGAACCCCCGACAAGCCATATGCAGCTGCTTTCATCCACTTCAGATATGCCTGCAGACAACCTCTGGTTGCCAGCACGAGGTCATCCAGTGACTGCATTTTTTTTATTTCGCAGTAAAACTGCACCCAACTGCGCATTTGCCAGTCTACCGCACCTTCATCCCCCTTCGCCTCAATCTTGTCCTCAATAATGACGCACTCGTCTTCGCTTTCCGTCTCCTCATCATCTTCATAAAGAATGAATAAAAGTCGTTGGTAAGCGAGAAACACTGGCGGGCCATCCGATAGCATCCATTTGAGTTCCAGATCTGGTTCCTGGTACTCTTTCTCGGGTGTTACGATTTGGATGCACTGCTCGACGACGCTCATAATGCGGTGTAACTGATGCGCTACTTCGTAGCTCACATACGCCTCCGACGATGGAAACACGCGGTGGCAATTGATCATCCGGCTAGAAGTGCCGTCTGTGCCTGAGCCCTCGGAAAGGTTGTACTCCGGGTAGGCGACTTTCTTGAAAAACACCATGAGCCCAGGCCACTGCGTTGGCTCATAACGAATTTTGTGGGCTGCCATTGCAATCAGCTGGCCTACATCCTCTAGCTGCGGCGGCATCAAGGACGTCGCGTTGAACGGAGGCGTGGACACAAAGTAGAACAGCCGATGTATCCGCAACATCAAGTCGCGCGTGTCAGGCGTCATCCGCAGCACCATCACGTCCGAGCTCTTCTTACCCGCTAGAGGGTACGCCTCCAGCCAAATCTGCTGCATGAGCTGGGCCACGGGTATCCTCGAGCCGTCGATCCTTCTCTGCGTCTTCACCACGTTTCTGACGGCGGCCATCAGGTCCGCCCTGGCAATGTGTTTCTTGCTGCCCGTCATCTTCCTATACAGCGCCGCCAGCTCCGGGGCTGTAGCACACTGCTCAATGGCGCCAAGCGCCGCGTCCAGCCTGGCCAGCTCTCGCTTCTCCTTGCTGCCGGGCGACAGAGGAGCCGAGGCGATGGTCTTCGTGGCCTTCGGCGACTCGGCCGCCGTGGCCGGGAACTTGTGCAGGAACCCGGCGTCGATCATCGCGTGGATGACGTCCTGCACCTGTTCATGGACAGGCTGCAGCGGGGTTTCTTCTTCTTTTTCTTCTTCTTTTTCTTTCTTTTCTTCTTCTTCTTCTTCTTGGTCTTCTACTACCTTCTGAGCCCCCTCCCCCCGCGTAAAGTACCGGAAGAGCGACGTGGTCTTGAACCACGGCCCGCGGCGCTGCAGCAGCCGCGCGTACAGCTGCTGCTCGAAGGGCTTGAGGTCCGACAGGAAGCGCGCGGCGCGCGCCAGCTCGCGCGGCGAGAAGAGCTCGCGGAAGTCGGCGCGCTCGAACAGCACGCGGCTCAGCACCAGCGTCGCGTGGCGCGCGTACGCGTCCTCCCACGGCTCCTGCTGCTGCTCCTGCTCCTCCGCCGCATTCTCCTCCTTGACCATCACTCCTTCCATGGCCTCATGCCACCCGTCGTTGCGGTTGTCACTATCCCGTGTCCCCCGCTTCACTGCCACCCGTCCTTGCGGCTGTCACTATCCTGTCCCCCCCCGTTTCACTGCCCCTCCCCCCGCTCCATGCCCCTCAAAAGTCTGGCTCCTGCCACAAATCAACATTCGCAGGGGACTCGAGCGCATGGCGACGCCGCAGGGCAGTGGCACTCCGTCCAAGCGGCGCGCCGACGAGGGCGTGGGCGGCGCCTTCGTGACGGCGGTCGACGTGGCGAGCGCGGGCGCCGCCGCGCAGGCCATGCAGGCCATGCCGCCCAAGCCGCCGGCCAAGCCGCGGCGCGCCGGCGCCGGCAACGGGAACCTGACCAACTACCAGCGCAAGGTCATCTGCGAGTTCTACCGCAAGAGCGGCGGCGTGATGTCGCAGAAGGATCTGGCGCAGTGGACCAAGCACGAGTTCAACCTCAAGAAGACGCCGGCGCAGTCCACGATCTCGGGCATCCTGCGGCGCCAGCACGAGTTCATCAACATGAGCTCGCTCGAGCTCGGCATCAAGAAGCGCCGCGTGGTGCAGCACCCGCAGCTCGACAGCGCGCTGGCCAACTGGGTCATCCAGATGGCCGGCCGCGGCCAGACCGTGCAGGGCGACCTCACCAAGGAGAAGGCCAAGGAGTTCGCGCGCATGCTCGGCATCCCCGAGAGCGAGCAGCCCGAGTTCTCCAACGGATGGCTGCACTCGTTCCAGCTGCGCCACAACTTCAGCTTCCGCAAGTTCAACGCCGACCACCACCACCACCAGGCCGCGGACGACGCCACCGGGGGCGTGCCCCCGCCGCGCCGCAGCTCCGCCACCGCCGCCGGGCAGAACCCCAAGGTGCTCTACTGGACCAACATGGACGCGCTCCTGGGCGAGACGGACAAGTACGACCCCAAGGACATCTTCGCCGTCGAGGAGACGCCCGTGCTCTACACCATGCCGCCCGTGCAGAACGCGCTCGAGGAAGGCCGCATGCGCTGCAAGAAGCGCTTCGTCGTGTCGCTCGGCGCCAACGCCGACGGCTCCGAGAAGCTCCAGCCGCTCTTTGTCTCGCACCACGAGCACCCCAAGTGCTTCCGCAAGAAGACGGCCGAGCAGCACGGGCTGCACTACTTCTGGAACAACAAGGCCTGGATGACGGGCGTCATCTTCTCGCGATGGCTGCAGCGCCTGGACTTCGCCATGGTCAACCAAAAGCGCCGCATCTTGCTGTTCATCAACGACATGCCCTCGCACGTGGTCGCGCACCTCGACCTCAAGAACATTGTGGTGTTCATTCTGACCCCGGCTGTCATGCAGATGCTGAACCCGATCACGTCCCGTGTAGTCACGACTTTCAAAAAGCGCTTCCGCCGCTACCACCTGCGTCATGCCATCGACAAGTCGGAGGCGACCAAAACCACCATGTTCGATGTGGACGTGCTGCAAGCTATGAAGTGGGCCGCGGCTAGCTGGGATGAAATCACGACCGAGACGATTAAGCGCGCTTGGATCCCCACGCAACTTGTGCGCAACCGTGTGGGGATAGATGACCATGATCTGTTGCAGGAGGAAGAGGAAGTCCTGTTGGATACGGAGCTCGAGCATCTGATGCTTTTCCTCCGTCTCGCCAACCCTGTGCCTATGATGGAGTATCTCAATGACGAGACTATGTCTGACTATCCGGTGCACGAAGATAAGTTCGATGTCGTCTCAAACGTCTGCGAGGTGCCGGAGGATGAAGTCGACGAAACCATTGAAGAGAGCCCTGGTCGCACGCTATCCCTCCAGGAGAAGCTGAAAGCATTCCGAGACGTTCTTCACGTCCTGAAGGACCGCAGCGATGCCGACGATAGTGCTTTGAACGCAATTCGGCGAGTGCAAGATGCTATTCGAATGGAAGGGCAAAAGGAGGCAATGGGTGCTCTTGGCGCCGGTGGCGATTCGAAGAATGTTTTCGACCTGGACGCTGGTGTGGGCAATGATGGAAGCAACGGCCCGTCTTCAGCTCACGCGATCGCGTCGCTTGAGGTCGACAGCCAGCAGCATATGGACGCGTCGTCGCTTCTAGATTCGTCTGAGAGCTCAGCGCTTTCAGCTGCCTCTGCTTCCCTTGCTGAAGGCGCTGGAGATCACACTGGTTCGATGCTGGGCGGTGCTACGGACGGCGAAGGTCGCCACGACAGTTTCCACGCTGTGATTTAGCTGAACTCAGCGTGAACCCAGGTGCTCAAGCGGTGTCTTTATCATGTGCTTTGTATTTTGAGTAACTTCAGGAGCGATCCGACCACGATGAAAACAAAATGGACAATGCACTTAGTTCAAACACTGGTTCAGTCATTTTTGCATGTAAAGCCCACAGCAAAACAATTAAGCGTACGCTTATTTCTGTAGAACCAGCATGCGGTATCGCTCTTTCTTCTTTTTGGACAGATCAATCGCCAAGCCGGACCCAATCGTCTGCAAAATGGACTTATGTTTGCGCATCTCTCGAGTGGTTTGCTCCCAGCGACGAAACGCAGGTCGAAGCTGTCGTGAGCGAACCGTATTGATAAAGGTAACGAACGTGGCACGATGTCTCTCGTAGACTGTCACCTCACACCATTTCTCGATTGCCATCGATAAGGTTCGTAATAGGAATTTGCGCATCAATCGCTTCGAGGCAAGCTGAACTCGTCGTTGCTCCTCGGAAAGTAAATACCGCAATGCGTAGTCTGCAGCCTCAGCGACATCGTTGCTCTGCCAATCTTGGATAACACTTTTTAACGTCTCTACGAGTTGCGTGCTGGCATCCAACTCATTTCGAGTCTCTTCCCCGACATGGATAGCATGTAAGTGATCCAGATGAGCTTGGGCTGCAACGAGTGAAAGTTCGAGCTCGTGCAACCGTGATAGGAAATGTACTCGAGCTTGACAAACGCTGTCAATAAGCCCCAGCGAAGTTATATCGGTTTCTAGCTGAGGCCTCGTAGTCAGCTCATCGAGGCCATACGCAACATTACCGATTGTGATCAGTGTCCAATACAGGATGTGAGACTGCTGGTGATGATCGAGCAGCACCCGCTGGAGTAACGCAAACCCACTGGCCTCGACAATTTCCCACTTGACACTTGCTGGAGAAGTTTTAATTCACAGATTAGCTGGCAATATTATCAATGAATGGGGTTATGGAAAGCTATGGAACTTACCGTTTTCGTAGGAAAAGATCGCCAGAATATGGCAACATTCGCCTATAACTGCGGCATCGTGGCGATATGTATCTGACTCAAAACATGAGAGGACCAGGGCAACTCCAGCGCACGATTCGAATACAAGTTTGGCAGTTCCATTCTCGTTCAAAACATTTCTCAATAGCTCAAGACAAAGCAACGGAATTTCCAAGTCCAATGCAGGATTGCTTGACTCATCCAGATTCGTATCTGTCATTTGCTTGGTGATGCCACCGTCTGTAGTGTGTGAGCGGAGCAGGTTGCACAGCACTTCAAATCGTGACGTCTCGGTGAGATACCGTTGAGTGAGCTGCTGCAAGCGAGATAGCTTGAGAAAGAGGCGCAGGATGCGTGCGATAGTAGTTTTCTCGCCGAGAAACCACCCGATAGAATGAAGTAGCACTTCCAACCCGTGACAGTTCAGTAGCTCCTGCTCAAACTGCAGTTGATTGGAAATCCCGGGTTTGCCACGGTCACCTCGCATCCCATCCGTTCGGTGTTCCCATTCTACTCGGTCAGCCTCCTCACTTTTTTCCAGCTGTGCATAGATCCATTGCACACTACGATAGTGGGTGTGAGGGTCTGTGCGTTGCTGTTTCATCCGCTTTATTGCCTCACCCACATTTGTACAATGTCGCAGTCGCCAGGCTAACGAAACCTGTTGTAGTGTGATGAACCGGACAACGGAGCTCCATCGACTCTTCTTCACCCGGTTTACTGCTCGACATCGCAAAGAGTACATTGTGCTAGAACAGAGGTCATCAATATGATGACTACTCTTTGCACCGCTGTAGATCAGCTTAAATGGATCGTGGTGTAGTGTATCAGGAGTGTTATGATGACAGATCTCAAGCTCAAAAATGACCGGCAGCCCATGCAAAGGTTGCCAGCCTCTTGGGAGTTGCCAATATACTTGTACTCCAGTGGAAGCCACGCACGAAGTTAGTATGAATGGTTCAGGGGGCGCTGGTTATAGAGAAACAAAACACATAGCTGTGTGAGCGACAAATATTAGCGTGTTCAACTACAGTTCGAGAAACAACGTACTTACGAGGGCGAGCGCCGTGGTTAATATTGGTTTGATGTACCAGCACAAAAGTGGTGGTGGGTCCTTGATGCCGGCGAAAGGGTGAATACCGATTAATTTTCCTCCACGAGTGAAAATCCCACAACCAGCTGAGCCAGATTCCATAACTCGGTCATATTGAAAGTGCTGCGGATTGATAGAGTTTGGTACAAGTTTAGCCAGTTGCCGTTGGTGCAGTACTTGAAGCTTTCCGTGGGGATGACCCACCACTTCAAGATGATCACCCAGACGCAAACTCTCCGACTCACCGCAGCCTAACTTTCTGTCATTCATCTCAAAACGAAGCGGCTGGATGTTTGAGCCAGCGGCTATCATAAACTGGTTTTCATTCAAAGCACAAAGTGCAAAATCGAATCGAGGCTTCTGGGTCTTCTTCGTAGGAGACTGAGGATGTGTGATTCCGTTAAGAGGCTGCAATCTAGCGGCAGAATCTTCAGGCATTTTGATACCAGCAAAAAAATTGTCTGGGGAAAGCATCACGGGAAATGCTACGCGCTCGTCGGCGTAGTTACAAATTGCTCGCGCTGATCGAGCAGTGCTCTCATCCGCCAGTGTTTTGCCGTCGGCTAGGACGCACAAGATGCCGCAAAACCGACCGATCACACCGGAGCCGTAAGGATTTCCATCCGATGAGATTTTGCAGACAGCCTTGCGAAAGTGGAACGGCTCGATCTCCAAGTCATCGTCGTCACCCTTGCTGCCGGCTGGTTGGCGTTTGGAAATCATGCCTGCAGTATTAGGCCGTTGGCGAAAGAACGGAGGTTTTTGCTCGGATCGTTCGCCTGTGCGTGTGTTGAGGTAGTAAAACACTCGACTCTCCTGATCAAACAGCTTCATATAATTCTCGCGCACGAGTTGTCGAATGGTTTTCCTGGCTAGAAATGCCCGCACGACTCGTTGAATACGTTGTGCAGCCTCTTTAGGAGCCAAATCCACCGTGCCCCGAGAAAGTTTGTGGTCTCCCGGTAGGAAACGGGCAAGCAGCAATGGCTTCTCCCAAGTACTCACGTTGGTCTGTGTATTCACGTAGAAGTGCTGCTTGCGGACGGGGTCATAGTGTTTCTCGTAGACGCTCATCAGCAAACGTGCCATGCGCTGACGACTCAAATACGAGCGTAGTTGATTCTGCAGCACTCGAGCAGCACAATCCTCTTCATGTGCACGCCATTCATCAACCAACGAAGTCTTGGGATCTAACGAGGAATCGGCACCCGTCTTCCGTCTGCCATGCCCGACGCCTCGACCAGCTCCGGCACCACCTCCGCGTCGTCCAGCGCCACGCATGAACCTGCTCGCCAACTCTCAGGACAAGTGAGCAACGCTTCACGGTTAGTGCGACGGTCGAAAATGGATCACCACAAGGAAACAGACGAAGGCGAAGAGTAGATGGGTGTCGGCATCGGCGTGTTTGTCATGTTACCTCGGTGCGTGAGCATGTTCGGCCGTCAGAAATTGTAGTTTAAGCAGTTGGCGTCGGCACGAGGCGCTGTATCCGGCGCTCGACCGTGTCGAGCTGCTTGCGTAGCGAGCGACGGCGGCCCTTCTTGCCGCGTCCGTGCTCGTTCGAGAGCGAGTCCTGCAGCGATTTCACACGCGTGTGCAGGTCTTCCAGCGTGCCGGAGACCAGCGGCAGGTGGTCGTCGCAGAAGACGTCGTCGTCGGTCTCGCCCCGAGCTTTGGCGGCAGCTCGGCACGAATCGCACACAAGAACGTGCATGCGGCAGTAGGCGCAGCGAGTGCCCGAGAGCGTGTCGTGCGGCACGTGGCAGCGCTCGCATTGGCCCGTGACCGTCTTGTCCTCGGACCCCATGGTCACCCGCTGGTCGAAGACGAAGTTCTTGCCCTGGAAGAGGCCGCCGCCGTCCGGGAAGCGCTCGAGGTAGCGGTGGATGCCGCCTTCCAACTGGTAGACGTTCTCCAGGCCCAAGTGCTTGAGGTAGGCCGAGGCCTTTTCGCAGCGGATGCCGCCGGTGCAGTACATGAGCACCTTGTGCTTCTGCTGCAGCATGGGCAGCTCGTCGCGCACCCACTGCGGGAACTGCCCAAAGCGGCGAGTCTTGGGGTTCAGCGCGCCGGCGAAGTGGCCGACCTGGTACTCGTACGAGTTGCGGACGTCGATGAGAGCGATGGCCTCCGGGTCGGCGCGCAGTTGTTCGGAGCGGAACTGCTCCGGGGTCAAGTGCTGCCCTCGACGGCTTAGGTCGTACGCGTCGTCCGGCAGCTCGAGCGCCACGATCTCCGCCACGACGCGCACCTGCAGCTCCGGGAACGGCTCGACGTGCGACGCGCTGGTCTTCCAGTCCACGTCGGCGAACTGCGGCTGCCGCTGCATGGCGGCGACGTAGCTCTGCACGCTGGCGCTGGAGCCGCCCAGCGTTCCGTTGATGCCCTCGAGCGCGAGACGCACGCGGCCGGTGAGCCCCAGCGACGCGCACAGCTGCTCGTGCTGCTGCGCGAAGGCCTCCAGCTCCTGCTGCGTCTCGCACAGCCGCACGTACTTGTAGTACAGCACCACGACGTACGCGCCGTCGTCCTGCCCCATGCCTAATAGTTGACTGCTCCCTGCCGATGATCGAGTTGTGCAACGTGTGGACAGCACAAGAGACGGGAGGGAGACTGCAAGGGATCAGGCCATAGAGACGGCGGAGACCAAGTGGCGGCGTGAGCGGCGCGAGCTCTATGACAAGCTGGAGCGCGGGGCTGAGAAGGGATTGAACCGAGACGCTGTACTTGCATCCAGGTAGATGGCCAGCGCATGCGGTTGATGGTGGTGGTGGTGATCGAGCAGTGGACATGTGTGCTGGTAGAGAGCTCTTCGTCGTTGACGCTTCGGGTCGCGCCAGTCCGAGGCGCTTCGCCTTCCAGCATGCGGACGACGCGGTGACGGTGGTGTGCGCGGAGATTCCACGAGCTGCAGCGCTGCGATGGGGTGGCTTGACGAGAGAAGTGCTGGAAGCGCTGCAGGGAGATACGACAGAGGGCTGCGAAGTGACCAAAGCTGAGGAGGTGGCGAACCTGAAGGACGTGTACGTGAGCGACCAGGACATCATGCACGTGACGCTGTTCTACACGTCACACCCGGACGACTTGGCGCCGCGGAATGCACTCGAGTCCAAGAGCGAACGCCTCGATCGCGAGATTTCGCTGCTGCGAAAGTTGGCGACAAGATTCGAGCCTTTCCATATGAGCCCCGTCAAGGTGGTGCTTGCTGCGTCTGGGGCGCTCCTGCTGCTCCTGCAGTGTGTTCAAGGCGATGGCAACTCGTGCGGTGAGCGGACTGACACTGAGGAGTGTGCTAGAAAACCATTGAACGCTGGGCACCACGCGGAGTTTAGCGTGGATCTGCTGCGTCAGACAGCACGGGACGAGCTCCCATTCGTGTCTGGCAAGAGCCCCAGCGCCATCATCCACACAACGCTAGCACGCGTGCTGTCTCCCGACACCTTCGACGAGGTTGCACTGACTCGCGTCCGTGCCGCCTGCCAGCGCATCTCGAAGCGGCTGGCGAGTGCTGGCCCGGAGTCCTTCGTCGTGGACAAGCTCTGGTACGTGGACGAATCTCACTTCATCCGCCCCGTGGGGCACACGACCACGATCTCGCTCAGCTAGTCGGTGCAATGTGCACATGTAGCCAAGTGGCGACTACCAAAAACACGTAATCTGATATTTGTGTGGCACACACCCATTTCCCGCATTTCTGTGACACTGTCACTTCAGTTTTCACCAAGCAGAGCAGCAACAAAATGAGCGTCTGGGCCGAGCAGGAAGCGCAGTGGCGCCGGCAGCGAGCCGAGCTCTATGAGGAGCTCTATGAGGGCGGCAAGAAGGCACTCAGCCGCGAGGGTGTGCGCAAGACAAGGTGCGCAGCTTCACCCTAAGATGCCATCGCGTTGGTAGCATACAAATTGAGCTTTGCGCCTTCCGACAGAGAGCACTTCACGCCGGGCCTGACGCTCGAGTCGAAGCCCTACGTGTTTCCGAGCGAGAACGACGGCGTTGCACTCATCTGCGCGCCGATTCCCGCCGAGATGGCGGAGCGCTGCCACGCCATCGGCAAGCAGCTCACGGACCTGCTGCCGCGCGAGCCTGGGACTGGTAACGCCGTGGCTTGCGTCACGCGCAGCAACCTCATGCATATCACGCTGTTCCACACGTCACACCCGGGCGACCTCGCGCCAGACGCGAAGCTGCGCTTCCCACAAGATATTGCGCAGCTCAAAACCATGTGCACGCGCTTCGCCCCCTTCCGTATGGCTCCCGTAAAGGTGCTCATGGCCTCCTCTGGGGCCATCATCATGCTGTTCCAATGCCTGCCGGCCATGGAGATGGTCAGCGGGGTGGTCAACGAACACGCTGAGTTCTCCGTGGATCATATCCGCCGCGTCGCGAAGGAGACCTTCTCGTACGCGCCCAAGACGGACACGCGCGTGATCATCCATGCCACGCTGGGACGCGTCCTCTCAGCCGACGTCAGCGAGCCGGACCTGGATCGCTTGCGTGCCCAGTGCGACGCGATTACGGCCGAATTGGCGGCCGATCCACGACCGACGCTCTTCGACAAGCTCTGGTTCGTGGAGGAGACCCACAATCTGTCGCCGCAGGGCCCCAAGACCGACGTGCCGCTGCTCGGTGGTGTGCACAAGGCGGAGTAGGCGTAGCGGTGGGTACATGTAGAAAGATGAAATGCATGGAAAATGGAACAGGCAAGGCGCATTATCCAGTCGATAATATCCACGGCTGCTATTCAGAGTTTTGTTGACTCAGCGATCAGAAACTAGTGAAATGAGTGTTGCCTGCGTCGATTATTCGAGATACTGTACATGTAGGACCCAATGTAGAGGCATTTAGCAGGTTGCTACTGACGCCTCGAGCGCTTTTGCGTTACATGTACTTTGAAGTACTTGCCAATGTCGGCCTTGGTGTTGGACAGCGTCGAAGTGAGACGGGATTTCGTCCTGTGCAGCCGACATCACATTTATGTACAGTGCGCAAATTGTAGTCAAGCAGCCAGATAACAAATCTAGGACTCAACGACCGACGTCGTATCGATCCGACTCAAGCATACTCAATCAAAGACAATAATTATCGGGAATCCGACCGACCGTAGAAGAGACGACACGCGCTGGAGCACGCGGCTCGTTGGTCAAGCCTTCTTGCCTGCTCGCGGACGGGCGATGACGCATGACGGCAATACAGAACGTTCGCATGGCACGGGGGGGGGGGGGTTGCCTTCTGCACGCCATGGAGGTGATAGCAGACAAAACTGAGAAGAGGCGATGCCAAAGTATGCTAAACAACGTTCAATTAAGACTTTTAACGGGTATGGACTGGGCACGAACGCCGAGGAATACCGAGGAGCGCGGCGGCTTTGCTGCCATCGCTATAAACTAGGATCTGCTTGAACTGTGCGTACAGGAAGGATGCGTCTATGCCTGCTGCAGCCGCTGGCGCTGTGCCATGGCCTGCGCCACGAGGGCAGCGAGGTCCCGCAACTGCGCGGATGCGTCCACGACCTGCGCCTCCATGAGTCGCACCGACTTCTTTAACTTGTCCAGGTCGGCGCGGCGCCTACGCTTGGCGGCCGCCAGTGCCTCTTCTTCCTCCTCATCGACCTCGACCTCCGTCTCAAAGCTGTCGCTCTCGTCCGCCGAACTCTCGCCAGAGGTGGAGCAGCAGCTCTCGACGCCGGCGCTGCTGCTGCAGGCGTCAGAGGCAGGCGAACCGATGGTATTGCTGCGGCGCCGCTTGTGGCCACGAGGGTGCTGCGTCTGCACCACCGCGAAGGCCGGGCCCGCCTGCGATTGCTCGTCTACTGTGTGATATTGCATTGCTGTGCAGTTGAGCGCTTGGTGGTTGCTTTCTGGGCTTGGCTGTTAATGCACAGGTCGACCTGGACTCTACGACGCACAATGAGAACTGGGGCTTGCGGTCGGCTCAACGGGTGCGGCGGACTTCGCCGGGCTTCCGTCGGTTATATAAAAATGCGCCGGGGCGAGCCGGCCGGTCGTTTTATGCAGGATCCGATCACTTGGAGAAAGTATGTTTCTTGATCCGCTCAGCAGCTGGTCGGTCGGGCATTCCCCACTCGTCCCGTGCGTCCCGAAAAGACAAGTGCGGACCGTCCGCCCGACGCGCTTTTCGTTTCAGAAAATTGGGTTCCTGCGCACTTTTCATTCCGGGACGGAGCGCCCGGCGGGGCTCGGGTTGGCCTGTCTCGGCCGGTCGTCTTCCTCGCGGCAATCCACTTGCACTAAGTATGCCGCGGGACGGACATAGCCGAGGTCGGCAGCGGAGTCGCGCTCGCCGGCGCGGTCGGTCGGTTATGACTGGGACTTTGTATCCCGAGCCGCCGCAGGCGTCGCGAATTCCACGTCGTTCTGGGCTGCGCCACACCATGTGCACATCACTGCGAGGCGCGAATACCGAAAAGGCAACTTCCATTTCTCGGGTGATCGACAGAGGCGGCATGGAGCTCTCTGATAGATCTCGGTCAACTGTCGTGCCTGCCACTCGTAGACGCAAGGCGAGAGGGGGGAGGCTCGTCTTGGTCGCCTGTGCGACTGCCAGCGTGCCGATGGCGAACCTTCGAAGTAGGCGAGCATTGTTGTGGCACAACACTGAACAGAGGAGGCTTGTCTGCTGCGGCCGGATAGGCTCTTTTGCCTCAAGCTGTGGAGTGCGGCATCAACAGAGGCCGCAATTTTTAATTTTACTGGAGCGAAACTTCGGAGGATACTCCGAAATTACAAGTATCCTACAAGCTGTCTGCTTCGATACAACAAGTCTTTCAAGCGGAGTGTATCTGTACCGGTATTTCACAGCAACAACAACAATAGCCTATTGTATAGGGGCAGATCTGTAGCTGTTGCTGCAGTGAAACAGACATATGAAGATTCCAGGTAAGATCTCAAGAGCGCTTTACATGCGACGTTTGTGGCGAACGGCTAGCCCATCTGCGCTCGAACTAGAGGAATTTCCATAAATCAGTGATTTTTAGTGAGATTCACAAGAAAGATTGCGACAACGTTCACTGATATAATCTGAATTAAACACCAGCCCACCTTATCTAGCTCTCTCTTAATGGTGTAGACCTTGCTGGTCAGGCGGCTGGCACACCTTCTCCCCTCTTTTTGAAGAGCTGCCACCTTTGGTCCGCAACCAGTCTTGCGTAATAGGTACTGCTTCAGTTTTGATGGCGTCCTTAATTTCGTGTGCCATCGCCAATACGTTGTCATTTCGCGACTTTTAGGACGGACGGGGTGTTTTATGCGTGGGTTTCGAAGTGCTGGTGCCCTGAAGGGTGCCGGAGAGTAGATAGACATCTTAATAGAATGGCAGCCACTGCCAGACTGAGAGCGCACCGCTACCAGTAGCTCCCGGTTTTAATATGCGCCGAATAGTACTAATAATTAGACTATCACTGAGTCAGTGCTTTGCAGTGCTACAAATCGATTTGAGAAATCTCAGTGAAAATCACTGATTTATGGAAATTCCTCGCTCGAACTATTAATAGGCAGTCTGCGGAACTCAGACCCAGCACATGACGAAAGTTTGCCCATATGATTCTGTCGAGCTGAAGGCAAGGTTCTTCTTGGTAGTTCTTGGGCCTTCGAGGGCAACGCGTGGCCTCCGGCTTTCGTCCAGGGATCTCCGAGTCCGAGACTCCGACAGCATGTAACCGCGATTTTCACGCTACATTCTTCCACCTTCCACTCTGCAGGATGCGACTTGCTGTACTTGAGACTACGTCAGCAGCTCTTGCACACCCAATCGCCCAAGGCCAACGAGCGCTGCAGCACTCGTGCATGTCGTGGAGCCGCAATCGGGTGATGACGGACATCATGCCGCAATCCACTCCCGCCGACCCCAATTATAGTACAGTAACTACCCAAAAAAATGGTCGTTCATCAAAAGAGCGCCACCTCCGCATAAGTACGATGACCTTGAAAGGCCGCGATCTGGATCTCGGAGCCGTCCAGCGGATCGAGGACGCCGGACCATGTCGGGCAACGACGACGTGCTGTGCGTGGCGCTGCTGTTCTGCGCCACCTTCGGGGTGGGCTCCATGAGCTTCGGCTCCATCTTCGCGGCAGCGGGGCCCGTGCTGGCCGCCATGGCCGTCTACTTCATCTCGTCCTGCAACCTCCACGCCAGGTCCGTGTTGACGCGACAGTATACTCGCCGCAACTGCTGACTCGGTCCACTGCTGCTGCTATGCAATGCCGCAGTGTCGCCGTGAGCAAGTCGCTGATGGTGGCGCCTGTGAACGTGCGGACCTTCAGCGACCTTGGCTACCTCGCCTTTGGGGAGACCGGGCGCCGCGTGGTGCTGCTGTCGGAGTGGGGGGCGTGCTTCCTGAGCCCCATCGCTTTCCTCATTCTTGGCGGCACCACCCTGCTGCCGTGCTTGTTCGACGGCACTGCTGCAGGGGATGAGTGGAGCTCCACGCACTGGATCATCGTCATGAGCCTGGGAGTGCTGCCCGTGATTTTGATCCCGACGCTGAAAGCCGCAGCTCCGCTGGCCTACATGGGCGGACTGGCGGCGGTGCTCGCCGATGTCATTTGCATCGGCTACAGCCTCCAGAACGTCGCGCCGTCGCCGCGGGAGACGCAGATCCAGACTGATCACGCCGTCCAGACTTTCGGCACTATCATGTTTGCCACTGGCACGGCCATTATCATCCCACCCATCCAGCGGCAGCACACGGACCCAGCTCGGCTAGCGAATCTGGTCTCGCTCACGCTACTCTTTATCACGTCCATTTATATGCTCATCGGAGTCGTGACGTACTACCAGTTCGGCTGCACAGCGCCGGCCACGCTGCTGGATCAACTGCCAGAAGCGAGTCAAGCGAGGAAACTTGCTTCGGCGCTAATGTTGCTCCACGTCACGATCGCGTTTCCTTTGCTGCTAAACCCTACGCTCTACGACATCGAACGTTATATCCTCGGCAAGGATGCCGACCACGAGGTTCTTCAACAGACGCTGAGTAAACGTGCCGCGAAAGCTGCCGCTGGTTCTGGCCCTAGCAAACCAATTCTCGCAAACACAGGTGCAGTTGTTTCGCTTGTCCCGCCGAAGGCTCCAACCGTTCCAACCATCGAGGAAGAAGAAGGGTTTCTGTACGACGGCAGTACTCCCTACTTCCAAGCGACATCGCCACCTCCGAGTGATAATGGTGATCACGCGTACAGTGGCGAAGCGTACACCGTGTCTGATCGTGTCTGCAGTGGTTTGATCCGTACAATCACGGTGTGGCTGCAAGCTTTCCTGGCGATCATGTTTCAAGCGTCTTTCATGGATATCTTGAGTTTTATCGGAGCCACTGCTGTGACCGTCTCGTGTATGATCATGCCGTGCCTTTGCTACCTGCGGGTGCACCCGATCGCCACCAACACCTTCAAGGGTAAGTGCGATCGCTTTATGTGCCAGATGACTATCATAAGCAGTCTTGTGCTCGGTATGTACTGTGCTCTTATCGCGATGGGTAACATCAGTCGAGACATGCAGCACTTCCGCTTGTTCCAGCCCGCTGAACCCGCTGAAACTAGTATGGCCGTGAACGCTACCCTTACTGACGTATACCCTTACTGCCACGAAGGCGAGAGGAACTAGGTAGCAAACAATAATGTGCGTTCAATCTTTGCGTGCAGTCGAATTAATCAGCTACGGGGTGCACACGAATATCGCTACCTGAGTTCTGTCTGCCTGCTGTTCGGTAGCGACCACTGATCCCACTAAGCGCTATACTCGCATTGTTTCCGGAGAAGAGGCCGCTGGAGACAACCTGACCGAGCCACTTGAGAACTTGCTCGACGTTCTCCCCCGTCAAAGCGCTGACCTTGAGGATCTGTACGGGACCGCTGTCGGACTCAGCCAGGAGGTGGTCTAAGCACAGGTAGGATCGCAGGATGGTATCGTCCACAACGAATCCAGCGTCGATCTGGTTGATCAGTATAAGCTTGGGCTTGTGCCGCATTTCGTCAACACGGAGTATGGAGAAGAACTCGAAAGCTGCAGCAGCTAACTGCGTCGCATTGCTGGCGTCGACCAGGAAGAGCCAGAAATGACAGGACTCGAAGTACGACGGCCACATGGGCAGTAGCTGGGCACCAACCTCGCGCAGGGTGCAGATCCTCCCTCCATCAAGCGGCAGCGTCCAGTGCTCGACCCCGACACTCGGCTGCGTGTTGGGGTCCACGGCATAGTCTCCGTCCTTGGCACCGAAACCTTCGTCTTTGTCGCCGTCACCGCCGCCGCAGGGGTGGGCTGCGAAGGCCACGATACGCTCCAGTACCGTCTTCTGCTTGCGTACGACCTGCGCCGTGAGCTGCCGCAGCAGTAGCGTCTTGCCTGCGCCGTCCAACCCGAGCACGAGGCCAGCCTTCATTTCGTTCGCGTCGTCTTAAGTTAGAATACATGCAGGCCAGCGGTTGTTACATGTAGGACACTCCCCTCACCCACCCAAATCAACAGATTTGCATCATAAAGCTCAAGCCTTTTCTCTCCGAGCGCGAACGAGGAGTCCGGTGGTGCATCGGCGATACTGTAGCTGGCACCCAGAAAGTGACGACCCCCCTGCAGACGAGCCCCACGCGAGCTTCAGATTTTGGCGCACTGTGCCACAAGTGAATGTCGCACGGCACCTCCTTCATGCTGCATTGCGCGGGTGGCAGTAGCACGACTTCCTCCTTCGAGTGCCATTGGCGCTGGGTCGAATGTCAAGCAGTGCACCGCGTTGAAGTGGAGTCCCCCTGTGGCGTACACAAAATATGCGACGTGTGACGCGAATTGTGCCCCGTCTCTCGTCTGCGCATTGAGATGGTGCGCGTCCGATTGCAATCGAGGGCTGAAAGTCACTCACCTCGAGTGCTCTGCCGCCGCTGGAGAAGTTGCCTACAGAGCGAGTCGCGCCTGGCGAGGGGCGGAGCTTTCCCGGGATTTGCCGGCCTGACCGCGCTGCCGTCAACCTGCAGTTGCAGCTTGATCCTCACTGCTGACGACGGCGCGGCGTGTGTCTGCATTGTCTCCGCTGAAAATTGTCTCGGTGGATTCTGCGTCGCGAGCGACTTGCGCCAAGCCTGGCGTGCATACGCACGCTCGATGCAGCGGGCGCGACGACACCTAGACGCGAGAATGCAATCGTGGTCCGCCCTTGACACCCCATCGCGAGACCGTGCTCGTTTGCATTGCGCAAAGCCCCATCTGCACGTGGGACCGACCGCGGTCCTCCATGGAGACGGAGGCGCTCTTCAACGCCGCTGACTGCAGGATGTCGCCGCCGTGACCCCCCGAAGTCAGCTCCACTGCGCACAGCGCTCGAGGGCGACAACGATGGCCTCGTGCCGCTCGTAAAGAGTGTGTGGGGGGATTTTCGCCAGGAGGGGAAGGCGGCGCCGTCCGATGGTGTGCACGTCGTGCGTACGGAGACACGCGGCTATCCACCGCGAGGGCGCTTCAGGCGGAGCCGCTCCAGCTCCGGGGCCTTTCGAGTCGAAAGGCCGCTCGCTGCATCCCGTTAGCCTTGCAAGCCCACGCGCGAGCCCACAACCCGGGGCCCAAGAGAGCGCGGACGGAGGGCCAGCACCAGCGCCGCCGAGCCATAAGTTCTCCCCATAAGACGGCGCCTCGCCCGATTGTAGCTCCATTGCCCACTCTCTCGCCGAATGGGGCAACTATTGTAAGCAATCACCGCAAAATGGGCCGCGTCGACGCCGCGAGCGCTGCCGGCAGTGCTTGCCGCTGCTGCTTGCGGCGTCGGCCTGGTAGGTGCAGTACGTGTGCAAGCTCAATCTGCGGAGCTGTGCGACTAGCGATCGCGAATGGGCGAGGCACCTAAAAGTGGGAGTCGGTGGGGGCTGAAGCTGCTCGCTGGCCCACCCGAAACGTTCAGAGGTCGACAAGTTCGAATGATCCGTTAGTCTCGCCCCCCCCCCCCCCGGCTGATACATTCACTCAAGTATACGGAAGCTGAGCACTGGCGCTCCAGCGAGCAGCCCGCGTTTGGCCCAAACTTTGGGGACTCCGGCCTTGACGGCAAGTTGCCGTCTCGCCCGGTCTCCGCTCCGGCCCGTTGCTAACACGCGCTGCCCTATCACCGCTGGCCAGCCTTTCCCGCGCGGGGGTATACTGGGCGCAAGTGAAGCGCGAGGGGAGGGGGCGGGGCGTCGCCGCACGCTGGCGCTCAGTTTCCGACTCGAGCGCGGCGGCAGCAGCGTGCCGAGTCCCCCACTTTCCGCCCCCCCCCCAGCTAGGAAAGTATACGCCGGCGTCGCCGTTTCAGCCGCTGCGACACTCACGCCACAGGTTCGACTTGCGTCCACTGAGGGGATCCGCCCATGGTGAACTACGGGTCGCTCTACCGGCCGCGGCACCGGCAGCACAAGGCGTCGTCCTCGGCCTCGCGCCCGAGCGAGACGCCGTCCGCCGCGTCCTCCGCGCAGACGCCGCGCGAGCACTGGGCGGCCAGCAGCGGGCGCTCCGCCTTCAGCGCGGCCAGCGCCGCCGCGGCGAACAGCGTCACGCCCGACGCGTACCTGCAGTTCAGCGACGCGCAGCAGGACGCGCTGCTGCTGGACGCGCGCGCCAACGCGGCCGCGCTGCTGGTGGACGCCGTGGCGGACGCCGACAAGTGGCAGTTCGTGACGACGCGCGGCGCGCTGCGCGTGTACGAGCTGCGCGCGGACGCCGCCGAGCGCGTGTCCAGCATGACGCCCGCCGACCCGGCGCAGCTGCCGCGCAACATGCACACGATGCTGGCCAGCACGCGCGTGCGCGCGCCGCTCGACGACTTCATGCGGCTGCTGGCGTCCCCGCTGCGCGACACGTTCCAGAACGTGCAGGCCGCGCTCTTCGAGGAGCGCGTGCAGCTGGCCGACGTGTTCACGAGCTTCGGCCGCCTGCCGAGCGGCCGCGCGGGGCGCAGCTCGTCCTCGGGCTCGTCCGTGAGCTCGGGCGCGCGCTCGCCCGGCGGCGCCGAGACGGAGCAGTTCGCCGTCAAGTACGTGTCCATCAAGGGCCGCTCGGCGCGCAGCAACTCGGGCGCGGCGCTCGCGGGCGGCGCGTCCGCCAACTCGCTCAAGTTCGGCGGCAAGAACCGCCACCGCGAGCGCCAGGCCGCGCGCCTGCAGAGCGGCAAGGGCCGCGGCGGCGCCGACAGCGCGCAGGAGGAGGGGCTCACGCTCTGCCTCGCCGAGTACGCCACCGTGCGCCGCGCGCACATCCGCGGCCCCATGGCGCACAACCAGGCGCAGGACTTCGAGGACCAGCGCGTCGGCATCATCTCGCACCACTCGATCGAGGACCCCGCCGTCACGAGGTACTGCAAGCCCATCGTGACCACGTCGGCGCCGGCGGCCAAGTCCTCGTCGCCGCAGATGGCCAACTTCGCTCTCACGGCGCGCGCGCTCGTGCAGTTCTCCGGCATCGTCGTGTACCCCGTGGCGTCGTCTGTGGCCGGCGACAACGTGCTGGAGGTGCTGATCAAGCTCAGCTGCTACGACGCCAACGGAGTCACGTCAGCGCGGCGGCAGAACATGCTGGCGTACCTCACAGCGTTCCAGCAGCTGGACACGGCGCTGCTGGTCATGCGGCTGCGCGAGTCGCCCTACTTGACGTCGGAGAACTGGGTCAAGTCCCGTAAAAGCTGCTGCGTCTGCCAAGGCAAATTCACCATGTCGCGGAGAAAGCACCACTGCCGCCTATGCGGCGACGTCGCGTGCTCCAAGTGCTCCGAGGTGCACCAGATCAAGCTAGGCAAGGCCGGTAAATGCCCGTTCCGGATCTGCATTAATTGTGAGCACGGCGTTGATGACGACCAGAGGATCAGCAGAGGACAGATGAACCAGGGAGCAGCTCAGCCACCTAAAACACCGGTGAGCAGCATCAACGCGCTTCGGCGGCGGCTGGGGAGTGGTAACGCGTCAACTCGCAGCCCAGAGGACAATGATGAGTACAACCGAGCGCCTTCAACGAACTCGAGTAGCGGTGATAGCTCGGACTTTTATGATTCGCGGGGCTTGCTGTCCTCTCAAATGTCGACAGGTGGAGACCGAACTCTCTCGAGTATGTCTGGCAGTACAGTGAGCAGTCTTAATAGCAGTCGTGGCCTGGGTGCGTTTGGCAAGAGCGGTAGCTCCAAGACGCTGAGCATTAGTGGAAGCAGCCTAAGCGGAAGCTTCTGCAAGCAGAGCAATGCAAGCAACGCTACAACCATTAGCAGCTCCCGGGGCAGTCGCTTCGACTACGAAAGTGAGAACGACGTAGAGGGCAACGATGTTGAAGGTCTTGAGGATAGAGACTCGGAGAAGGTGGTGCAACCGGTCCGAAATATCGAGGTGGAAAAAGAACCTGAAGTCGATCAGGCCATTGACATCGACTCCATTGAGGCGACTGAAGTGGCTTCTGTGTGCTCGTCCTCACCGTCTTCACCGAGCAGTGGTGTGGTGCAGAGTGACCAGTTCTACAAGCGATTCTCAGAGCTTTCACTCATGGATTTCCACGACTCTGAGTTCGATCTATCCCTCAAGGGTGGCCTGCCTACTGCTGGAGGTCGCTTTACAACCAAGTCTGATGTATTTGACTTCGACGACTCCGAGGCCGATGCCGATTCCGATCGAGAAGATCTTGGTGGTATCGGCGAGGAAGAGAACGAGGACGGAGAAGATGACGAGGAGGATATTTGCGACTTCGACCTGCGTGAATTGGATGAAGCCGACGAAGATGATGGCATGGAATTCCATGACTCTAATGTTGGGATTGACTTTGAGCTGCAGGACCTAAACTTGCAAGACTATCAGGGTCTTGACGAGCTGGAAGAAGGTGACGAGGATTTTGACGAGGAAGTCGTGGAGGAGATTCACACAGATATGGTGTTGGGCAGATCTCGTGTGGGTGCATCTCTAGACGAGGACCGAGCGGCCCGACTCGCCGAGTACGGTATAATGGACTCGGGCAAGGAACACATTTATGATCTGGTGGCCAAACAGGCGGCACAGCACACAAGCAGCTCGGTGGCCACCATTAGTTTTGTGGATGCTCGGCGGGAGTTCGTAAAGTCTAGCTTCGGTGTGGCTGCTGCGCCTGACCAAAGCGAGGTTCCAATCTCTCATTCCCTCACAGCGGAGATCATGCGGCGCTTCCCCGCTCGCAAGCAAAGTGTCATGATCAGTGGCAACGACAACGAGGAAGAAGACGACGGTGAAGTGGTGACGGTGCTGAATACGCTTCAAGATGATATTCTGTCCACTAATTTATTCGTGACGGAGACGCCTAACCTGCGATTTGTGATGGGCGTCCCATTCCGTGCACGTGATGGCATTGTGCTTGGCGCTCTTATTGTGGCGGACTCGAAGCCTCGCAGCTCGGTGCCCTCACGGCAGCGCTCCCAGCTGAAGGACCTGGCCGAACAAGTCAGTGCTCTGCTCGAGGATCTGTGGACGCGCACCCAAGAGCGCGCCAAGCTCGCCAGCTCCCAGTCTGGGCAACTGCGTGACCAGCTTGTGGACCTGCTTTCGCAGTCGTACACTACCGGTCTGCAGATGCAGCAGAACGAGCGCAAGATCAAGGAGCAATCTACTACTACTTTGCCATCATCTGTGCACAAGCCGCAGCCCACACCTAGTGCATCCTCGTCCACACACCAGCCGCAGTACACCAAGGACTTCCGCCACATGCAAAGCGTCGAGTTATGAGTCAGTTTACAGCAGTCCAGTACCCATTTACGGCAGACAAGTTTAGAATTCGGTCTGCCGTACAAACGTTCCCACGGCCAGAAGAGAGTCTGGGTGGTCACAACCCAGACGTTGTCTTTGCAGCGCCGAGGAGAATAGCGAGCGGCAAACGAAGCCGTACCTCTGAGCCCGCTATTATTTTATGTAAGCATCCGCTACAACGGCAGGAATACAAACCTAATTATCACTCGTGTCTTGCGGTCGTGTCCGGTATGGTTCAGTAACAAATCGTTTACAGTTCGGACACCATCTCGTACTACTACTAGTAGTAAAGACCTCGAGAATGCCAACAGCGGAGAAAGACCCCCCCCCCCTTGGCATTTTGATTGGTACCTTACACGTTGTGAGCCACAAAACGAATCACTTCGAAATAATCGCTACGACATCGAATCCACTTTCCCACAACGAACACTCTGCTTCTTGTACAGTGGCAGTAGCAATTAAATATAACTTCTTTCCACCACTACAAAATAACTGTGTTAATGGCGAAGTTTACGCTTTGCCGGCGCGGACTGCTTGCGCTCCGGGTCTCAGCTTCTGCGTGCTCCAAAATTCTTGCAACCAGCTCAAGTCCAGAGCTGCGAGCACCTTCTCCGTGCTGGCCTTGTTTATAGATATCGCGTTCAAGTGCGTGATGTTCGATTGGTGTCCCACCTCATATCAAGGCCCTCCTTCGTGAAGCCGTTTATCTTGGGGGCCGTGTTCGACTTGACCATTCTCAGTGCAGTAGGGTCTCCAACCCGCAGGCTCTTTCTTCATCACCCCCGTCAAGTTCGTGGCCAACACGAAATGTTGACGGCCAACATTTCGTGTTGGCTACATCCTGCGTGCTCATGAATCTACCGCGTTGTTGCGGTCGAAACTGGTTCTCTCTGCTTGGGGGGGCGGCATCCAGGGCTCCCCAATATGGCATATATAATGTATTTGCTGGTAAAAAAAGCGTCTGAATAATAATGCAATTATGCTCCTGCTTAGTTGCGCATTTTGCGCCGAGCTGCTTGAACAGTACCTACATCCCATCCATCCCTAATGTAAGAGAGAAACATGAGCACTTCCAATATGTTGATGTTCATACTCTGCCGAAGGTCAGAGTAAACCAGTTTGGCCTACAAAAAAAAACTCTCGCACTCAATTGAGGTCGGAGGCACCTATGCCAGCGACATGTACGAAGTGGTGCCACAAGTTGCCTTTTTGAACACAGGCGCTAAACCTGAGCGAGAGGTGTCTGCTGGTGTGGGATCAGCTGCCGGCACCTAAAAATCGTACAAGCCTCTTGTTCACGTGCGGTAAGCCGAGCCCCAGCGATAATCTTGGAGATACCGCTCTCTAGCGCTGAATAGTCGACGATAGAAGCATCAGGCGATAGCCGCTGCTTCATCGAGGGATACTGACGTCCCACCCAGTCGAAGACCCGTCGCGCGCCAAAAATGAGTTGTTTGACTATCGCGGGCTTTGAAGCTTTCCTAAAGCTCGCCTGCACAATTCCCTGAACTGGTGGTTGGAAGCTTTGAGTGGTAAATCACTTAGTTATCATATACTATAATATGGTGAAAATATGCTAACGTTTATTGATGGCCTCTCAATAATAATTCTTTCGCCAGTATGATAATGTATTATAAATGATATGTTTTGTTCGGCAGCCCTGGCGGCATCGCTGGCAACGATTTACAGTACCAACACTTTGGGGAGGACATTTGCAGGAAATGCACCCGTCGGAATCGAATGCAACTTGAAGTGAGAAGCAGTGCATGGTCATTAACGCTCACCGACAGGCACGAAACTCAGCTGCGATGAATACTCTTGCTGTCAACTCAGTTACTAGCTGAGTGATCGTCCGTGACAACCGTTTTATGACAGTCGGTGACCATATTCCTCACTTCTCGATTCGCCATGTCGAGCACCTCCGCCCTGACGACCGAGCCGCAGAACCGTGCAGCAATCCGGTTCCTGTTGCTGGGGCCCATCCTTCGCCTCTGCGTGGATTCGGACCGTCGTCGCCGGTTCCTGCGTTGGGTCTTCGGCACTGGCGGCCTCATCACTCTGCTTCTCGTGCTGGAAGCCACTAGAAGCTTCTGCCGCACGCCATTGGAATCGGCGCATCTACTGGCTGCAATCTGGTGGCGGTCGTGCAGGATCACTGCGCAGTACGTCACGCGGGGCTTCAAGACCAAGTTCCCCAAGTGGACGCTGCGCTACGAGCTGCTGCATGGGCTCATGCGCACGGCCGCCGATAAGTTCGGCGAGCGGATCGTGGACGCGCACAACGCACGCATCATTCGCCGCCACTCGGACATGCTCGGGACGGTCGCGGGCTGGTTCGCGCGCTGGCAGCACGGGATGACGCTCGAGAGCGTGTGGCTCAACGGACTCGAGCACATCTGGCTCAAGTCGCCGCGGACAGAGCGTAGCAGTCGGGACAAACGCAAGCGGCTCGTGGTGCTCTTTTTCCACGGCGGAGGCTACGCGGTGCTTAGTCCGAGGATGTACATTTCGTTCTGCAGTGCGCTGGTGAGCGCCATCAAAAAGGAACTTGGGGACCAAGAAGCTGGCAACGAGGTTGTGGTGGATGCGTTTCTTGCAAACTACCGCAAGCTGCCGGAGCATCAGTTCCCGGTGCAGGTGGAGGATGCTGTGGCCATGTACGAGTACTTGCTGCAGCATGAGAAGCTGCAGTCGTCGCAGATCATTTTGGCGGGGGACAGTGCAGGAGGAGGCTTGGTGATGTCGACACTACTGCGGGTTCGGGACGGCGACTCGAGCTGGAAATCAAAGCTACCGCTACCTCTAGCAGCTATTGTTGCGTGTCCACTAGTAGATCTCACGGGAGACGAAGACGAAACCACTAGTGAGCATTGCGTGCTCTCCCTCAACATTACGGCTGCAAGCGTTCTTTCGTATCACCCAACTCGGCACGATCCAAGCACGTGGGCGGATGCTTCGCCAGTGCACTGCGACCTGCAGGGGCTTCCGCCTGTGTTCCTGCAGTCTGCAAGCCTCGATACACTGTTCAGGCACTCGTTGCGGCTCAAGGCGAAGGCCGAGGATGACGGTGTTACCAATTGGGAGGTTGATGTGCACGAAGGAGTCCCGCACGTCTTTATGATTATGCCAAACTACGTGTTGCCATACGCCCGTGTCGGCGTCCAAAGAATGGCAGCATTTGCTGCTCAGCAGTTCGTACGTGGAATGAATTCGAATTCGAACGGCAAGATTGAATCGGGCCATTGCTAATTAGGTTAACATTGTTCAAGAAATGCCGCTGTCTAATGTGAGCAGTTTTGACAGTATTCGACAAAAGTTCATTGCCTGACGAGGTAGCACTTCATATTTGGAGACAAAAACAAAATACTGCTGGAAATTGGTTGATCTTCATACGAAGTACTCCGAAGTATGCATGTATGTATTAAGTCGAACGGCGAGATTG
Organism: Phytophthora fragariaefolia; assembly: GCA_030267785.1. NCBI lineage: Eukaryota > Oomycota > Peronosporomycetes > Peronosporales > Peronosporaceae > Phytophthora > Phytophthora fragariaefolia. The sequence continues at coordinate 38,122 of BSXT01001292.1, forward strand.
AATCGGGCCATTGCTAATTAGGTCAATATTTCCTTCTATTATCAACGTATTTTATCACTCATGGTGTGAAAAGTGGGTCTGGCTGTTTCCCTCTTGACAATAGACCTGAAAAAAAAAAAATTATTTTTTCAAATGTTGTATAGACGAATATTTATTTTCAATAACCCTGTTTGATATTGAATTAATATAAAAGTTGAAATAAAAATTGATAAGTAATGCCGGTCTAGTGTGAGCAGTTTTGGCAGTACCGTATAGCACATGTCATATCCAGCTAAATGTCGTATTCGACACTGGCAAACAGCCAATCGATGAAGTAGTCGTGGCTTTCAAAAGGAATTGTGTTGTCCGACATTAAATAGGTGGACAACAAGGTGCGGCACTTCGGCTGGACACAGCTAGACTCTAGACTAGCGGTATTGAATCTGCTGATGTTTAAGTGCTTCACACCCTGATTTAACGTATACCGCGTGTGGGCGCATGTACTGTACACGGCGGCAACAGCTACAGACAGGATTTCGTTAGATCTCTTTTGCGTGACGGGGAGGTTCTCGGGGTAACCCCTCCATCCTGAGGCGGTTTCCCCTGGTGGCGGTTTCCCCTGGTGGCGGTTTCCCCTTATTTTGACTTTTGTCCCACAATGAGGTCTCATGATTTGTGAGCCATTTGTCATTTACCTGTTTATTATGATGTGATTGTGACTATTGATACAGAAAGGTACTTATCATATGTTAAATATAGCTGCTGGATATGACATTTGCGATACGGTATTTGACAATAGTTCATTGGGGTAGGTGCAATTTGCTTCGAGTATTTTGACATATGCCATCTACCGTCTTGTGGCGAAACTTCGACACCACACTAAGCCCACACACTGAGACACTTTCTCAATACAAATGCCCGCCGTATGCATCCACATTTTCGTCACCCATGATACATGTGACAGGATGGAATGTTGTTGCGCCTCAAAGAATAAATGATTGGTATCTAGATGACTCCAAAATCCAGAGCTTAAGAGGCTGCTGAAGGCGGCCATATTCTATTCGATCGCATTTTTTAAAGCGTGCTGTTGGACCGCGCTTTATTTGCAGGACACTTTATTTGCTAGAACTTCACAGAAAATAAGCTTAACAGAAAAATCGCAGTCTGACAACATCAGTGGCTCGTTCGTCTCCACGAGGCCCCAGCGTTATCTTGTAAATCACGCTCAAGCATCGATATTAAAGCCGCAGAAGCACGGATAGAATAATCAATCACCCGTGGTGGTACGTACCGAGTTGATCGAGTACAAGTATTATTCAATTGGTAGAGGAATCGGTGCTAATGGTGAACGAGGGTCAAAACGCCGAGCGAAATATAGAGTACATTTCAAGCGACTCGGACAAGATCCACACCAGGTGACACTAGGCTCTATGTCGAACATCTCGGACTGCTACAAGCGAACGAGGTGAACAAAACTGTACTGCTCAATCAAACAGCTGAAGATCTCGAATAGATAACAGGCCCACTACCTATGTTGAAAAACTTTAACTGTGTTGGCCAATCACCCTTTTGATATTTTGGGTACTAAAACTTAACACAGCGATTTTGTGACACGTTTTACCGTTACGATGACTACCAAGTCTGGTAGACTCAGAAGCTCATTTTCTGTGACGTACGGTAATCGACATTACACGTTATTGTTACATGTACGCCGAATCGGCGATCCTTTGAATGATACCTCGGTCTGTAAGTCGAATTCAGAGCTCGGATTTAGATATGCAATTTTATGCTTGTCCGGACGAAATGCTTGTACACTACTAGTAATGTTATAATAGATGCACGTTGCTACTTTATCCGGGAGCCACAGAGTTATCTGCAATTCCCACATGGATTTTGCGTGCATTCAACAACTTACATATCGACAAGGATTCGTCTTGCTTGTTTGCGCGTTACAGATACATGTATTTTAATATTTTAATACTTCTTTGGTGTGCTGAGACCGCATTGGATTATAGAGTGTCTACTTGTTACCGAACAGCAGTGCGCTACCTCGGTCGGAAGCTGCTAGTAGTGCCACAGCAGACTGGTACAGCTCTCTGCTACACCTCGATATTACGGGTGCAAATGGCGCCTTTTGCTCTATTCTTGCTTGAGCGTTGAGCTTCGTACTTCTCGGTGAAGGACCAGATACTGATCTTGCCATCTCATTGCTGCTTGCGGTGAGGGTCGTACCTATATTGAAATATAAAGGTTAATAGTTTTCATAACACTAAAACTATTGACTTACCGAGGTCGTGCTAATGCAGTCAGGAACATCGTCTTCGGGACGAACCGCTTGCTCTTCCAGAGCCTTGGAGGGGGCTCCTCGCCCTCCAACACGAGGTACGAACGTTTGTCACGGTCCGAATAGAACCATTTCTCATCGACGTGTACGACGTTGTGCATAGGCTCAAATTCCAAGGTGCTGTCGTTGATAAACGACAGCGTATGCTGCACGCGCTGGAGCTTGTTTTCTGGCGCCAACACCGGCTTGATGAACGTTGTGCGATGCTTGAGCATGCCCTCCTTCACTGCCTGCCGCACCAAGTGCCTCGAAACGCCAGCAGTGGCCGCTACCCGTCTTTCGACAGTTCTATCCTCCATGGGGACACGGACAAGCTTTTCACGCAATTCATCACGATTCTTCCACTTCCTACCGCAGTGTTGCTTTATCCTGCTCTTCCATTCGCCCCCCACGACCCCTAGCTCGACTGCAGCGACGTAGCGCCTCCAGATAGCACTGATAGTACTCGGATCACGCTTCACATCCGAGGCCACCTTTGCGAACGCCCCACGCGCCAAAAACACCGTTATTGCTGATCCGAAGAAGTTCGTCGATGATGGCCTTGCGCTCTACATCAGTCAAGTTAGACCTAGGCATGTTTTGGCAAGGATAGAATCAATAGGGCAGGCGTGGCGGGTCCAGTCCTACTAGAATTTTGGAAGTGACCGAGCGGAAAATGCCACAGCTCCAGCAAGCGGGCTCCGTTTGGCGACAAACGGGTGGCGTTGGAAAGCGGAGACGCAGAGCTATTGTTTCCACCAATCCGATACGCGTAAAATAGGCTCAATACAAAGTTATTGGTCAAAACGTATGTTTCCGGTGATCATTTCCGACCAGAGGAAGTAGTACAGTATTACTACCAGCAGTAAAATGATCTTTAAAGCTTTTTTTACAGTTCTGTAGTAGTAGTAGTATTTTGTCTGTACACGTACCACGTATTGTGGATTTCACGCATTTTGGCGTGGACTAGCCATTTCGTGACGGTTTATTCCATTGCTCAGCACGAATAATCATGGAGCGAATAACAGTTTAAGCAGGTTTAGCGGTTGAAAGACGAGTAGAGAGATAGCAGACGAATTGCCAAGCTCTTTTAACGAATGGCGGCTGCAGCTCCCGCCTTTCGTTATTTCCAGTCACTATATCATCTCTGTGCTGGCGAACAATGACGAAACCAAGCGACCTTCGTTGGCGTGCTGTCACCCTAGTCCATGTCTACGACGTAGAAATGTCCAACGTGGCCAG
>BSXT01001293.1:0-36970 GCA_030267785.1 Phytophthora fragariaefolia
TGTAGAGCGGTCCCGCTCTACACGATAGCGAACAGCTATATACACTCGTTAATGGAGTGACAGGTGACGTCGATGGTGACGTTAACCTGGGGGCGGTGCCCACGTTAGCTGCTCTGTTGGAGCTGGACGAAATTTCCTTCGCTGCATTCGGCGAGGCCTTACAGGCCGTGTTTCGCTGATAGATTCTTGCGCAACTGCTCAAATTCCTTTTGTATAATCTGTCTGGAGTTTGTCCAGATCAGAATTGGAACTTGTTTGCTCTCGCTTTAGACGCTCATGTGTGGTTATTCTGGCGACTTCAATACTCCTCTCAACAGCCATATACCATTTTGATTGGATTTTTGATAATGGTTCGGCTACTTTTTCCATGAACGAACTTCTTGAGTGAGGGTGAGTTGTGCCTTCATCCAGATTATCTGTAGCAGAAGCGTTTTTTACGTTATATCCGCAGCCACGATAATTAGCAATGGCTTGGTCAATATTTGCTCTGGAAGATGTGGTACACAATTCAAAAAGTTGCCCCAGATCAGCGTTTGAATTGCAAATGTGAATCTCAAGAAGAGAAGTTTTCACGTCATGAAGTCGGAGAGGTATGTCCAGCGCCAATCTAGACTTGCGATCCAGTTTCCGATTAACCTTAGGTTTGACCCATTCAAGAAAGGCTTTGTAGTCTTTCAAAGCGTTTGCACACGATGCATCCGATAATGCTTCTGCAGTATTGGAGCAAAGCTGAAAGAGCGCAGTTGACGCGTTATTCACTAGCTGTCGTTGTTGCGCGATATCATCTTCAAAGCGTTGCAAAGTTACTTCGTTTTTCTTCTTCTGCTGTTGTTTATACAAATTGCGCGAGTTGTTAACAGCCTCGCCAGGCCAAACGCCAAACTCACGGAGGATTCCCTCACAAAGCTTTGGGGACCGCCCAATAGGTCCACTTAAATCAATGCGATATTGTTGCGATTCTTCCTTCAGCCATGCAGCGAAAGGTACGCGTGCATTGGACGGAAACCTTCGCCGGAAAAAGTCATTACGGATCGTTGGATCCATTGCTTTTGTTACCGCAATGGCAGGATAGCTTCCCTTAAGCATTCGCGCACCCGAAGATCCTTTCAAAACGCTTTCCAGATCCACAGATCTTGTTCCCGCACACTCGGTTCCATCTTGCGTGTCCTCTTGCTTCTCGACACAGAATGATACCGAATACACGGACAGCTTTTCACCCTGTTGTTTCTCGTACTCGAGAATGGCAGCCCTTAGCTGCACCAAATCCGACTCCGACGTAGTGCACAAAATGTTTTCAGTCAACACAGTAAGGAAACGCAACACATATGCTGGGGTTTCCCGAAGCGCTTCTGGTTCAAGGAAACTGTCACCGATCCACGAGAAGACCACAAGTCCAGCAATTTCAGAGGCTTCACTCCGGTCACTTCGCCCGTCACCTTCGATTTTTACGCAGTATATTCCTTCCGCGGTCTCCGGAAGCGAGGCTAGTGTCCCCGCTGAGCACGCACTCATGGAAACCAGAGCTGCTGAAACTTGATCTTGCCTGCCGAACATACCCTTCAGCTTCACTTTATCCAGACACGAGTTCCCAAACAGATCACAGCGAAGGAAGCGTATGAAGTCGTCATCGAATTCCGCAGCTTGCAGGACTTCAAACTCAAAGTCCTTGGGGTTCACAGATGGCATCATCCCAAAACTGCAACACAACCGCATCACCTCCAGCTCGTCAAGCACAGGCTTAACCACTTCCATGTCGCACTGGGTCTCGCGAATTAATCTCACAAGACGAAACAGATTATTGTGCTTGCCCTTAGGCGAATGGCCGTCATCCTCGCCAGCGTCCATCTTCTGAGTTGCTTTTCTCCACACCGGCAAATTCAACTATGATAATGGCCAGGAAGGGTGTCCGTCACTCCCAGGTCCCTGTTAACGGTTGCATCACGTGGAACTTTCGTTAGTAAACTTCTGACAGTTGGCTGTGCTTACATGCAGAAGTACTTTCCGTTGTGAGCTACGAACACCTCGTCGCCCAGATCGGTGCGTTCACTCTATGAGAAGCAATAGAGATGCGACCAACCGCCATACCGGTAGCATATGACGTGAGCATGCGCCTGTGGTGTGTGGAGATCTACCTGGAAGCTGCTGTCGCTGAGTCGTGCAGGTTTTGAGCTCAGTAAAGTTGCCCCCCCTGCTTGTCCGACTGTACCAGGCTTGCAGTGGAAACGCTGCAAAAACTTTGCTTGAAAATACCTGTGACTTATGAGATTGAAATTCGTTGCCATTTCTGATAGGGTAGTCGAAGTGGAGATCCCCACTCGATCAGCCAAAACTTGCGGTAGTGATACTCTACCGGGCATAGCACAAGCTCGTAGTCTCGCTGCCAAAACTTGGCGGTAGGTTGGTCTCTTCAAGTTGAAGAGCAGACTCACCGACTCACCGAGTCGGTGGCCGAGTGTACTCGGGGGTGATGCGAGCGAGCGATGGGTTTAAGAGGTTTGGGAGAGGAGCTCAGAATGAGCCGCCGAGCTCGACAAAATTATCCATACCGAGCAGCAATTACATGTACGCCATTGGGCTCCACACGCAGTAGGCGGCAAAGTGGTGCCTGGATAGCTGTCATCTTGTCGGGCGCAAGCGCTCAAGCCTTTTCCGGCGTGTTAAACCGTGTCATCCGTGTACACGCAAGCAGCGCTTACTTGTTGAAGTGCCAAAGGTTGGTACCAGCGTAAACGCGGCGACACCCTGCTTCCGCTACATGCCTTCAGGCGGCGCTCATTTCACACATATGCAGTTCCTGGCACTAAAGCAAGTCGAACAAGCCATCTCCGGGGGGTTAACTACGCCTCCACTCGCCACGACGACTGCCAGAAGATGCTCAGGTTCACCGCTTGACATGCCATAGCACCATCCTTTGGCACATCTTCAACTTCAACGTGGACGGTCATCCTGTGACCAGCATCGAGATATCTCGCCGAGGGCGACGTCTCATTCTCGCTTCGGTCTCCTCGAGCTCACTTCGCTCCAGCTCCTTCCTCTGCCAATCATGATGGCGACGCGCGTGCTGCGTTTGGTGGCGGAGCGTCCGATTCTGCTTCGAACGGAGCGATTCGTGCCGGTTTTCGGTCGTCGGGCGCTGGGCGGCGCCTTGGCGCAGCAGATACTGAGCGCGCGGGGCATCACGACGCCCAGCCTGCCCCACTTCGCGTCGACCGCCGCGGCGGAGCACGTGGCCAATCTCCAGGAGCCGGCGGACGTCTTCGACCGCATCGTGCACAAGTCCCCGCACGAGGACATCCACATCCCGAACCACACCATTTGGGAGGTGGCGGAGCACCAGGCGCGAGTCAACGGAGACAAACCCGCCTTTGTGTGCGGCATCACGCACGAAAAGGTCACGTTCCGAGAGCTCTTCTCGGGTGCGAGGCGCCTTGCCGCTTCGTTCGCACGGGAGGGTGTTCGTAAGGGCGACGTGGTGGTGGTGCACTCGTTCAACTGCATCGAGTACCCCATGGTCGTTCTAGGTGAGCTAACTTGCAACGTACCAGCAACAAACACCCATCTAATGGTTGAAATGCGGTGTGATGCTTTGCAGCCCTGACAGGCATGGGGGTGGTGTGCTCGCCGGCGTCGCCGTTGTTCGTACCGAACGAGCTGGCCTACCAGCTCACGAACTCGAGGGCCAAGTACCTGGTAACACACAAGCAACTGGAGAATGTAGCCGTGGAGGCTGCGTCAATGGCGGGCTTGACGAACGCCGTCACGTTCACGATGGGCGCCACTGAGGCCACTGAAACACACGACCTCAAGAGCATCAAGTACGTTCCTAGAAGTCATTCGAAACAGAGGTGTAGACTTTATCGCTAACAGGAATATGTTCGTCGTTGTAGTGGTATGGCGACGCAGACCGAGTACGACTTCTTCTACGGGCGTGTCGACCCAAACTTGAAGCTTATGCTACCATTCTCGAGCGGAACTACCGGCAACCCGAAGGGCGTCAGCCTCAGCGCCAGAAATCTGCTCGCAAACGCTCTGCAGGTCAGCCATGTGGAGCCTGAAGGAGACAACTTTCTGGGGCTCGTGCCGTTCTTCCACATTTACGGCATGATGCTGATCCACCTTAGCATCCTTCAAGCGAAGAGCATCGTCATTCTGCCGCGATTCATGCCCGACACTTTCCTCAACGCATTGTCTGCGTATAAGGTGAGCCAAACTTCCAGACTCTTTATTCATCCATTGGTAGTAGCGAATCTATTACCAGCACTAACTTTCGTTGTCTCCTGCAGATTCGCACAGCCCACATCGCGCCGCCCGCAGTGCTGTTCCTGGCGCACCACCCGTTGGTGGAGGAATTCGACCTCTCAACGACGGAGTTTGTTGTATCCGGTGGTGCCCCGATCGGCAAGCAAGTCGAGAGCCTGGTGCACGACCGACTTGGACTCAACGTGAAGCAGATCTATGGCATGACCGAGTTATCACCAGCCGTGAACTACGGCGAAGATCATACCCGCAAGCCGGTACGGAATCTGAAATCTGCACTCCTCGCAGCCAAGTAGCTGGCTCATTGTGTGAAATACTCTGGTTAGCAGGGCAGTGCCGGGAGACTGGTCCCAAACACAGAGCTCCGCGTCCGCTGCATGAGCTCGGGTCGAGACTTGCCACCGAACCACGAGGGCGAGCTACTTTACCGCGGACCGCAGGTCATGCTGGGGTACGAGAACAACCATGAGGCCAACCAGAACATCTTCACTGAGGACGGATTCCTTCGAACGGGAGACATCGGTTACATCGACGACGACGGCTTTGTCTTCGTCATCGACCGTGCCAAGGAGCTGATCAAGTACAAGGGCCACCAAGTCGCGCCTGGCGAGCTGGAAGACGTCCTAAATCATCACCCCGCCATCGCTGACTGCTGCTGCGTTCGCGGGCGGAACGCCATGGGCGAAGAGATCCCCAAGGCGTTCGTGGTGCTGAAGCACCCGGAGAGCCCCAACCGGCCGACGCCGCAGGACATCATGGACTACGTGGCCGAGAACGTCGCTCCCTTCAAGAAGGTGCGCGAGGTGCAGTTCATCGAGGCGATCCCGAAGAACGCGTCCGGTAAGATGCTGCGGCGCCAGCTCCAGGAGCGCGAGAACCGCCTCCACCAGGCGTAAGGTGGCTGCATCACAAGAGGAGCAAGTGCTCCACGAACTGCACTTGATATAGTCGTATTCAATGTTAACTGCGAATGTAGCGTTTTAACCATGTACATGTAACAAAGAACCCAACCCAGCTAAAAGCATGACATGATGTTATTCATGATGTTATTGACATCGTCGGGAAGTCTGTCTTCAAGGTGAGCTTGAAGTAGGCTTCGATTCGTATCATACAGTTAACTAGTGTACACGTGACTGCTGACTCATCTGTCTTTCGAGTCGCCCGCTGTATCGTTCTGGGAAAACAGTTTCGCCAACTGGTCGGTCGGTCTTCAGACATCCGCTGCGTGTCAATGGTAGCCACTTGGTCCAGTAGCCGATGGCTCAGTGGCGGCCGTGGCGACGCGGAGGTCCTTGCTGCACGACGACCGGCTGCACGTACACGACCCGCTGCGGTGGGGGCGGTTGGCGGCGGTAGTCGTCGCGACGGTCGTTGCCGCCTCCACAGCAGCAGCAGGCGGTGAGCGAGCCGCAGAGGCAGCAGGCCATGTCGTCGCACGGAAGGCAAATGGGGATGCACATGGCTGGCAGTTGGCGGTGGGCAGTTGGTGGGTGTAGCCGACAGTTGTTGTCGTGGTGCTTGACGGGTGAATTGCACAATGATGAGCTCGGGAGTCGCCGCCGACGTCCGACGGACGCCGGTCCCCAGCCGTTGGGCGCGCGTGGATTTTCCGCGCCGCTGTCCAACGCGGTTTCGCCAGCTGTGGTCTGTGACGCGCGCACACTTATCTCCAGTATCCTCTGCCCGTTCTCTGCATGTGATAGGGGAACCAATCCCGATTTTCCGGTGGCTAATGTGTGTGCGCCACACCACCGTAAAAGTGCAGCCATCCGGGGGGGAACCGGTGTTGAAGTCGAAAAGGCAACAAGTGGGGGGGGGGGGGCAGGACGCGCCTCCCGCCGCTAGTGCCAGCAGCTGCCGCCGCCTGCCACCCGCGCCAGAAGCGAACGCGCGGACTACAGGCGCGTCCCTCCGAGCGCGCGGCAAAGCTGGGGACCAACAGCTACGTGCAGCAGCGCGAGGCCTTCGCCTTCCTCGTGCCCAAGACCATGATCCGGCGCCGCCGCCGCTGGCGCCAGCTCGAGCGCGAGCGGGCCATGCGCAACGTCTTCGAGGCGCAGATGCACGCGCGCATGCGGCGCCAGAGCCTCAAGCACGCGGAGCTGCGGCCGCCCGAGGCGCCCGACGCCGACTGCGTGACGCTGGACCTCGGCAGCGCGCGCTCCAGGGACACGCTGCTGGGGCCCGAGAGCAGGCGCGTCGGCGAGCGCCGCTGGGTGCCACACTCCATCGAGGAGTTCGCCAGCTCCTCCTCGTCCGAAGAGGACGCGGACAACATGTTCTCGGTCCCGCTGCCGCCGGAAGACGGCGGCGACGACCTCGTGCTCAAGGTGCGGCAACCGCTGAGCCACGACGCGTCGTTCCGGCTGGAGACACTCGGCGGCTTGGACGTGACGCTGGCCGTGCCGACCTTCGTGTACCGAGTGTTTTTGGGTGACGAGAAGAACTGCAGCGGGGATGCGACGGAGGGCAGTCGCGGTGTGCACCGACTGCCGAGAGTGCTCCACAACTCGAGGGTGAACCTCCCACCACGAGAAGCACACTGCTATCTATGAACTTTCACGGCTAGAAGTAACACTAGAACTCGTACTGAGCAAGGAGCGTAATATAAGTGAAAGTTTTACAGCTTATGCCAAGGGGCAAACACAACCATCCGCTGATGGATGAGGCTGCGGTGTTCCAGAAAACGATGTGGATGACGGCCTGCTGAATTCGTTTGAGCTCCGTCGCTATTAGTTGTTCTTCGAGGTCGTACTCCACGTAAGTTCCAACTTGCACGACTAACTTGTGGTTTAATAAATGAAAGCTACACGAGAATGTGGCGATTGGGACAGCCCCATCGGCGCCAACCCTCAACCAGAAATCACGGCTGGAAAGGGATCAAAGGCGGCAACTTTACGACTCGTGATTTACTAACGACATCAATAACAGTAAATGCACAACGTCCCCAGCTAGGTACTCGTGCAAGCAAGTCAATCTAAATATGTAGCCAAATAGTTCGTGGCGTAAGTGATGTTTCAAGTGGCGTTCTTTACTTGTTGATGCTTGCCATAGAAAAAGCTGCGTCAGACACAATTGCGATGCCTTCTCCACCAAGTTCCAAGTCGGGCATTCATTCAAGCGTATTTGACATCGTCACTCAAAGTCTAAGCCGTACGGAATCGAGTTTTTCATGTTCAATGATTAAAATGCTTGCACTCTCAACAATGCTGAAGTAGCCTAGCAACAGAACTCGCAGCGTACCGGTATCTGTGTGGGTTAATGCTTTAATTCATCGCTGTAGCGAGTGGTTTCCGTTCGAGCTGCTATAATGTACACGCCGTGGGCAGTGCTGGGACTGTCGTCGGGTCTTGAGAGGGGTGGTTGGGCTTCGACCTGGTCCTTTCTTGTTGCTCAGTTTTCGTGCTTAGTAGTAGCCACGGGGTGGTGGCGGGCCGCCCTGAACCACGACGGGGTTCACGTACACAACGCGCTCGGGCGGAGGGGGGCCTCGATCGTGGCGATCACGACCGCCACCTCCGCAACAGCAGCAGGCAGTCAGGGCTCCGCACAGACAGCAGTCCAAGTCGCCGCAGCAGTCTCCGCAGCAAGGACCTCCGCAATCGCAGCACGGGTCAGGGCCGCACAAGTCGCAGCAACCGTCGGGCCCGGGACCGTCGTCGCAGCAGCAGGGAATGCACATTCTGGACTCGTTTGTCCGGTGTTTGGTGCTTGGTGTTTGGTGGCGGATTGAGGAATGGAGGCCGGCGGTCCGCGATGAACCGAAGGTGTGGGTGAACAATACAGCTGCGTCGGAACAGCTCTCGTGCGGATTTTCATCGCTGTGCTCGGCACGGCCGATCACAAGCATCTGTGACGTGTGAGGCCACGATCGAGACAAGCGCGGCAATCGCGCAGTTTTTTGTAAGAAATCTGCTGGTCAAGTGCGGTGCGGGTCCGCGGCGGTGATGGGACGGGACCGAGTGAACTGCAAGCGGTGCTGGCAATCATTTGCACACCAGACTTGACGCCAGACTTGTGGTGGTGGCGCCGCAGCGAACAGCAAAGTCACCTCACCCCACCTGGCGTGATAGCAGTGAGCCTCCCTGCTCAGCGACTCGAACGATAGTGCCGCACGACAGCACGCTAGTACACTGCTGGGACCGATAGGTCTCAGGGAACAAAGCTGGCAAAACGATGCTTGTTGAAGTACGTTGATTCCTTAGCTGCTGCCGTTCTCGCAGGCAGTCGCCGTCGTTCGGGCTTCTAATCTAATGCTAAATACTGTACAGCCGCGCCTTGGGCTCGCGGCTCTTGCTGCGCTCACACGCGGTCGTAGTAGCCGCCGTGGTGTTGTTGGTGGCCGTGGGGCGGAGGTCCTCGTTGCACCACGACGGGGTTCACGTACACAACGCGGTCCGGCGGGGGCGCGTGGCGGTGGTGGTCGTGGCGGCGGCGGTCGTCGCCCCCGCAGCAACAGCAGAGCGCGGTGAGCGACCCGCACAGGCAGCAGGCGAAGTCGTCGTCACAGGGGATGCAGATGGGGATGCACATGGCTCAATACTCGGCAGGTTGGGCAAATTGCTCTGGTGACCGAGTCGCTCGTGGTAGAATCGGAAGTGAGCAGGTCTCGAAATGGCTCTGGTCGGATTTTCTTCGCTGTCCAACGGAGACTGTGGTTAGGGTCTGTGACGTGTGCACACTGGGGGGAGAGTAGTGCAAGGTGACTGGCTAAGTTTTAATTTTTGCCTTTGAAGGATAAAGACCCGTCATATTCGATGACGTCGGAATTGAGAATTAGTGGGTATTGTACAATGTAGGGGTCTTTTATATGTTTGCGACATGAGGCGATATACACTGTTCCGTCTCTGCACAATATCTACCTACCGGAGTTCAGCGGGATCTTGCCCCAACGCAGCCGAGAAGGGAGAGCGCATTCTTGGGAGAGGATTATGTGTGTTCATGTTCGTAGCGTGTGAATGCACATGTACTGGTACATGTACATGTATAATACTTGCGGTAGTGCCGTTGTCTTGCACCACTGCTTAGTCGAAATGTGGGTAAGTTTACATTCGTTTTGACGTGCACTTGTTCGAAGGGGAGAGCATGATCGGGAACGGGATGACATCGGGAATGCCGAGGCTGAGGCTGGACGCTCTTCGTGCAGCAAACGAGGTGGCGTCACTTGTGCCGGCGCTGCTGAAGCAGCAGTCGTTGCACTGATAGGCGAACGTGGAGTCGCAGCAGTCCGGGAAGGCGCTAACGCATTCGCAGCAGATCCAGTCGCTGTCGCAGCACCCGCAATCGCAGCAATCGCAGTCGCATCCGCTACAATCGCATTTGCAATTGCAGTCACACATTGCGCGTCTCGCGTCGTGCTGTAGTCGTGTGAATAAGTTGCTCAGATCGAAAGTGGCTCCATGTAGCAACGTGTTTTTCGCGCTATTGGGTTAACTCGCCGACCGTAAGCTGCTCCTCCCGAGAATTCAACGATAATCCGTTCTGCTACGTTGAGTTGTTCCTTCGATGCTGAGATACGAGCGCGGGATACAAGGGTACTCGCGAAGTAGTGCACGGTGAACTGAGGGCCATCGCCACAATCACAAGTAGAGGCCTGCACAACTTGTGCAACGCAAACGTTTGTAGAAAATTATCAATCCATATTCTAGGAGGGTCAACCTGTACGCCTGGCTATTATGCGTGGAGATCGTTTCCGGGCCGGAACTTGAGTGTCTTAAAACCTTGTTTACGTTCATGCTTTTGGTGGGACTAGTGAGACCGCAACCGGCTGGATTTCTGTAATCGTGGTGTAGCTTGGAGAACCTCGAGCTGCGGGAGGTGCAGCGTTGGAAGCGCTAGTACAGTTGCAACAATGTGTATCCTTACAGCAGTCATCGCAGCAATCGCAGCACGCGAAAAGAAAGTCGAAGCAAGTGCAGTCGCAGTCGCAGTCACAGCAGCCACAGTCGCAGTTGCAATCGCAGCAATCGAAGTCGCACATTAGCGTAGGCGACGATGAAGATCAGTTAGAGGCCTGGCCAAATATGAAATGGCATCATGCGGCAGGGGGTGTCTAGTATTGGCGCTGAGGGTACTGTGCCTGCAGTCCTGTACAACATAGGGCCAGGTTCTGGTGTTCCCGGCATTCACTCGTACCGCAGCTGATATATGCGCTGAGATATCACCGCTTGGCGAACATGCGAAGTCCCTGTGACCTAAAAATCCTGTATGAATTACGCCGGCAGTTTCTGCATAGGGCGACATAGTACTTGGAAAATGTAATACCAGTAGCATCGTTGTGGTATTATATTGACGCCGTACGGATTATTGGAAACACTCGCCTGCCGTGAAAAATGAAATTGACCCCGCAAAAAGTATGCTGAGCTTTTATCACACGTTACTGGCTACTGGGCAAATGTGGAGACTGGTTCTCGGCCGCAGCACCAACAGGAGATTGTGGAAAACTTGCTCACTCCTCAATTTCCAGGCGTCATGGCAAGCTCCCGCTTCTTCTCAATCCTTTTCTATGACTGCGGCGAGAGCCAATTCGCCTGAAATCGGTACGGAAATTGGCAGGGGCCTAGTCAAGACGTGATAACCTAGGGACAGACGCCAGCTTCTTGACAGGTGCAGGACTCAGACCCGTGCGCAGTAGATTGGTATGGTCGTTTCCAACCTGCTGCACCGTTTAGAACCTATCGAACTTTTGCAATTACTGCAGTTGTTATTCTTGGTAAAGCTGATACGGCAGCAACTTATTGTGGATTTCTTCAAAACCAACCTATTCGTGTGTTCCGAACACTGGATATGAGGTGCACTTTATCCGACTATACGTTATCATAGAATCAGGCTGTATGACAAAGGAAGTCGTTACTGCTGGCCTGAACGGATATTCATGCATGAACTGCCAGCTATTTGTTGCTGGATTCAGTTTCAGAGTTGTTGCAAACAGCTTTGCTATCCTTGGGTGTGGATTTTTTCAAGCATGCGGAGGATTTTTTCAAGTAACTACGTATCATGGCGTTTTTCCAAGAAAAATAGTGGTTCGCAACCAAGTCTACGAACTTACTACTAGCAGCGGATTTAATGGAGGTTTTAAAAGTAACATGCGATGCTGAAGCCAAGTCGTCGCGGGCCCTTTCACAACCCGATCATAAAATTAAATTACCCAAAGAACTCTTCTTCTGTTGCACGTTCTCAAGGGTAAGTCAAACACGCTTCCTCAAAGTTTAAACGTGGTTGATCAGGCAGTCGCCGTACTGTCAAAGTCCAAAGTCGCTATCTCGATATCTCGGTAGCATCGAAGTGCCGCGTGCTCCCAGCGGCATTCAGCTCCAGCCGACGAGACCTTGAGGAACCTTTACAACACAACACTAGCTGATCCCAGTTCGAGCTCCTGCTGACCGTTATCATCACCTAGAACATTGAAGCTGCCACATACGTATGCAGATTGCATGGCATTGCATTCTCGCCTCGCTGACCCGCTCTGACCGCTCGAGCAACCACGAGGTACCATGGACGTCTGGCGGTACCGCGGCGTCGCGGAAAGCAGCTGTCCCCCAAGCTACGAGCTCGGATTGCCTCCTTGAAGCGGCAGGAGGCGCATACTGCAGCGATGGCTACGCGCGTCCCGAAGATGCAGAGCACAGCACCGAGTGATCGTCGAGGAGCAGCAACGGGTTTGCTAATGCATTGCCTCGCGCGTCAACTCGGGCGAGCGAGATAAGATGTTGCTGTCGACGAGTGTAATCGTCCGTCGTAGGGCTGGGCAACGCCGCAATGTCGCTAGGGCACAGCGCGGCGAGGCATGCATAACGAAGACGCTGCTGGGGGAGGAAGGAGGGGATCTAGGTCAACACGCTCGGATTGGAGCAGCTGGTGGTGCTAGATTCCTTCGCGTTAACTAGCTCTCGTGCCAGCAGAATCGAACCTACGGTCGCGACAAACGACTACTGATTGAAGAAGATAACGCGTTGGGCGGTCGTAGAGATCGGTGTGGGAAACCCAGTTCCCGTGAACAGTTTCTCTTGCCTACTTTCTCCGAATGCACACCGAAATAAAAGGGAAGTCTACACGACCTGACCTTGCGAGACGGACTGCGAGGTCACAACCGCCAGCACTGCTATCATCAGATGGTTGAGGTGCTGGTGGATCGGCTACTGTATCATGCCGTCGAGAAAGAGGTCGTTTTTTCTCCTGGTTCAATTTTCTACTTTTTCTAGAATGAAACAGTAAGTTGAATTTCTACCTTTTCTAGAATGAGACAGTAAGTTGAAGTGCCATACAGAAAGCAAGTGCCCACACGTCACAGACCCGCATGTGACAAGGAGCGCCAAAAAGCGCTGTTGTGCACTTCCAGCGCAGCAACAGCAAGTCTGTGGGATGCCACAACGGAATCTACCCTCTACAGCAAAGAAAGTATCAGGAGCAGAAGACAAACGCAAAGCAAGCGAGCATAGCGGTGAATGTGTCTCCCGTTTCCTCTTGACGACGAACTATGTAGCTGTCTGGCAGGTGCGGCATGCGCTTCGTGCTGCCTCGCCGGTGCCCAGGCAGCAGAAGAAGATCGCTATCGACGTGAATGCTACTCACCCAGGCGCGTATATGTGCAGCCGGTCGTCGTGAAGGAGTATTACCCGCCTCCGCCACAGCAAGAATACGCATATGCTCGGCCTGTGGGCAAGGCGTGATTGAAGGCAGTGAAGCAGATCTCTGTGCAACAAGTTTTGAGCTGTTCCCGGCAAGAATTGCGTTATATTGGATGGGGACGGACGGCTCAGACGAAGATTATCTAGCTTGTATTTTTGAAATATAGACAAACCTACGTTCCACCCAGAACATGACTGCTTTCCTTTAGGCTTGACGGAACTGACTTGTTGAGCGTGTTGCTTGCTGTGCGAGCTCAAATGCATAATGCTCTTGTTCTGCCACCGTGAAATACAGTACATTTACTACGGTGATGAACTACCTCAGCTACGACACGAGCTAAGGATGCACCGTAAAATGTTATGATTGTAGGTGCACTGTTCGAGCCCAAGCAGAGGGCAGTTTACAAAACGTTGATCAGGAAACTTGGCTGAGGATATTATGATTTCGCTTATCATGTTTAATTTCGGATGTTATAGCAAGGTATGAAGGTACAGGGGCAATTCAGCAAGTAAAAAATGCCAAATAGTGAGTGGAATGGATCTATCTACGGCTTTCGGTTGCCTTCATAGCAAAACTTGTAGCAAAAGGTACAAATTAGGGGGGGTCAACATTATAAGATGGCATTAAAAATATCACCATGTCGGCGCCGTCAAAATGACCAGGTGCTCAATAAATATCACCACTGTCAGATATAAACTGACCAATCGTTTTGCCCTGACCATCATTGCGCACTCCGGTCGAAAATTCTGGACTGAAGGGAAATGTGCTGTTGCGGAGGGCGATTCTTCGAGAAATGGTCGGTTATTTCGAAAATGGTCAGCCTAAACAGGTGAACCATTTCTAGAACACCGGACATTAAAAGTATGGTGGTTATTTCAAGCATAAAATCACCAGTAAAAATCTAATTTTGACCCCGCCCTAATACGTTCCAGCTATGCGTGAAAGGACCTCGACAGCCGAATTTTCAAGGTGACCACAAGGTGCGACGTAAACCACGTTTGTATGTACGTAGTCTGTCGGTTTTGGGTTTTCAGCTGTGTTCAGTCCTTTGCGTTGATTTAACACACAGTACGGCAACATCCCGGTATGGCGCTGCGCCACTACAGAATAGAATTCATGGTGCCATTGGTGCCATGGATTGTTGCTGCACACAGTTGCCGTTGGGAAACCGCTACGCTAGAAGTGCTCAGTCGTGCTTTTTGGTACATGCGGGCTGTGACGTGTTCTCAGGATTTTAAATCCAGAGTTGTTGTCCAGAGTTGTTGGAGGTGTGAATCACTAAAAAACAACATAAAACCCGATTTCAACTAATTGAATATCAGAGTGCACAGAGTAAATACATGACAAAAACTGCGATAATTAAACCTGTATCTAAAAATATAAAGCCCAAGTGAATGTCAGGAGTGTTTTTAAACGAAAAAACAGGTTTTACGCCAGGTTTTACGAGATAAACCCAGATGATAAACCTTAAACAGCGCAAGTAGCCTGTACAAATGTTGCGCAAATGTAGCAGGTAAATCGCCCAGTGCTGCAAGGAGACGTTGCTTTATATGAAATGAACTTCATCAAACGCTCTTTAGATCGCTACTTTTCGCTGCATGCAGCAAAACACGCATCGAACCAGCAACAACAACTACATGAACCACGCAAAGCTCAAGAAACGTCGAAGCAGCAATATGAACTGAGCTTCAGAACGGTAAATCAATGAGGCTTGCACTAAATGCCTCGTGTACAGCTGCGTCACTTTAGTGGCAAATGCGATGTTGCGCCTCATAGTATAGAATTAAGTTAGGAGGTAATCGAACATTCTTTAGCTTATGGGACTCAATACGAGACGACAAAACTTCAAGTGTGCCTCTGGCGACGAACAGAAACGCTTGACGGAATTCAATATCAAATTCACACACAGCCCCCGGACGTCGTGTGTATAAAGCTGGGAAAGCGTAGCCATACACCTTTACTCACGTCATTACCTACTGGAATTGCTCCGATACTCCCACGAATCGAAAACGGAGTGGAAGTCGACATGACATCGCGCACATTTTCCATCACAATAAATCAAGTCCCCCTTATCCCTGCATTTTCAATCACCAGTGGCAAATGCAAAGGTTTAACTGTGGAAAGAATGGTGCTGGGGCCACTAAGGCATTCGACACGACGCAACCCACAACAATCATCTTTCTGCGTTGCAGTCACACGCGTCAAAATGATGAAACACTTTATCTAATGGAGCCTCTTTCGCTTGACTTTCTTCAATACTTCCAACCGAATCAAAATGCAATTGCAGAATCGTGGCTCCAAGACATGGAAGACGCAGCCAGCAATATTTTCGAGTAATTGGTCAAGTGCTAAGCTTGGTGATCTTCCTGCGGTTCGCCTCGTAGAAAATGTTCTAATTCTCATTATCCTCGGCAACGTGACCACTTGTTCTTAATTATGCGGAGGATCTCGATTACGCACAGCACGGCATTAGTGTACACTTGCTTGCTTTCTCTGTGGCACTTCAACTTACTGTCTCATTCTAGAAAAAGTAGAAAATTGAACCAGGAGAAAAAGCGACCTCTTTCTCGACGGCATGATACAGTAGCCGATCCACCAGCACCTCAACCACTACACTGTATTCTGATGATAGCAGTGCTGGCGGTTGTGACCTCGCAGTCCGTCTCGCAAGGTCAGGTCGTGTAGACTTCCCTTTTATTTCGGTGTGCATTCGGAGAAAGTAGGCAAGAGAAACTGTTCACGGGAGCTGGGTTTCCCACACCGATCTCTACGACCGCCCAACGCGTTATCTTCTTCAATCAGTAGTCGTTTGTCGCGACCGTAGGTTCGATTCTGCTGGCACGAGAGCTAGTTGGTGCATACACCTACCTTGTCACTGTCTTGACGTGCCCTGAGTTGCCCTACTGGTTGCCCTACTGTAGGCGGATTTTCACATCATGGTGACACCAGGGTTCCCCGGCACCTGCTGCTGCGGCTGCGATGGCGCCCGTGCACACACCACTTGAAGCGTATTAGTAAGTCGCGCCCCCTACATAATCGTTGGCGAGAGCGTCACCTCGCTCGTTGCTTGCTGCGGCTGTAACCCCACCGACACCTATCTGCGATAGCCTATCGCGCTATGTGTGTGTTGACATCACAGCACAGCACAGCGCTGTGCGCGTGCACATCGTAACTCGGCATTATGCCCGTCAACGTTATTGCCGCCAAATGGCGGTGGACACACGCCATGTCCGTCACGCGCGCCGTGCTTGCGTCTGCGGGATACGATACCTTTTCTGACTGAGACCCTCCCGATCTGGAGCGTCAAAGCAATTCGTCACACCTACCGGTTTTTCGAATCCTCTGCGAGGCTCACGCGGTCGCTGAGTGTTCACGTCCAGTCTCGGCTACTCAGTAGCCTACTGCGCTCGATGCTCGACGGCTTCGTCGCCTTGTAGCTGATGACAGCGTGGTTTTTGTCACCGTAAGGAAGCAAACGACTGCTCGAGCTCGAGCCTGCAAAGCCTGTAACGCGAAGGAATCTAGCACCACCAGCTGCTGCAATCCGAGCGTGTTGACCTAGATCCCCTCCTCCCTCCCCCAGCAGCGTCTTCGTTACGCATGCCTCGCCGCGCTGTGCCCTATTATAATAGCGACATTGCGGCGTTGCCCAGCCCTACGACGGACGATTACACTCGTCGACGGCAACATCTTATCTCGCTCGCCCGAGTTGACGCGCGAGGCAATGCATGAGCAAACCCGTTGCTGCTCCTCGACGATCACTCGGTGCTGTGCTCTGCATCTTCGGGACGCGCGTAGCCATCGCTGCAGTATGCGCCTCCTGCCGCCTCAAGGAGGCAATCCGAGCTCGTAGCTTGGGGGACAGCTGCTTTCCGCGACGCCGCGGCGCCGCCAGACGTCCAAGAGTACTCGTGGCCTCCGCCTCATCGTGTTCAAGCTTGGCGCGCGATTGGCAAAGCGGTCGCCCGAGCGGTCAGCGCGGGTCAGCGGGGAGAGATTGCTTATGTGGCGCCGCCAGGCAGCTTCAAGCTCTGGACGTCTCGGGGCGACAATCGAGGGCGCAAATTGCTGCAAAAAGCCAGTATGGGGCCGAGGACTCATCTTGGAGAATGCAAGTATCCGATAGTGACACGGCTCACACCGCCCAGGTGCACGGCGCGTCCGGACTCCGGACCGGTGGGCGGCGCGTGGTGTCGGGCAAAGCACCGGGGCTGGGCTTGGATGCAGCGTGCACCACGGGTGGGGAAAGAGGCAACTTTCTTGTCTTCAATTTTACCGTTATGAGTAAAAAGCCCTAGTCGCTGGTTTTTCCACCAATCGGTCGTCATCTCCTGACTCAAAAGCGGCATTTGGATTTTTGAGTCGTCGGTCCTTTCCAATCCAAGCTGCCGCGAAGCTCACGGCAAGCAGGTCCTCGAGCCACCTTGATATATGTAGTAATCCCTCCGCCTGGGAGCTGCAACGCCCCAGCACCCGATGGCACGCAGCACATGGGCCTGATGACCAAATCCCTGCTGTTCTGCGCCAGCGCGCACGTCGTGCACAGGAAGTCCGTTTCGCGGCTTCAGCAGCCCTAGCCCGCGCCGCGCCAGCTGGGCGCGCTGAATGTATTTTTTCTTGCCTCAGACCGGGAGCGCCTCCCTCCACTTTGCAAGTCTTCGCCCCATAGTGAAGGCAAGTGGCGCAGCGAGAGAGACGAGGCCGGCCTCCCCTTTCGCCCGGGCGAACGGCTCACGCAGAGACTCAGTCCGCGAGTGAAGCCCCCCGCGGGACGCACGCGGTTTGTGGCTTTGCCGCTTGTTGATCGGACGACGCCTCCCGAGGAGGAAACTCGGCCACTTTCCCTCCGCAGGACAAGGCGAAGCACGCAACGCACGGAACACTCGCCGCCACTTGCACTTTAGCCATGCCGCAGGTAAGTTCCGCGCCGCCTCGTGGGGGAAAAGAACTTTTCTCGCGGACAGGGGGTGCTGACGCACGATATTTTCTGGTGCAGACGCTCGTCTTCGCGGAGCAAGTGCCCACGTACGTGTACCAGAACGTGACGTTCCAAGCCACGGTCAAGCTCGTGGACGAGCACAAGGCCAAGGTCACGGGGTACGCCGCTTATTTTCTTCTTATTTGTTTTTTTTCCTTCTTTATTTCCTCCCCCCCTCTCTCTCGAAAGAGAGAAGACGGACCGTTACATTTGTCTTTCTCCCCATCTCCCCTTATTTCCAACCGCCCTCTAACTGTCCACCTTTGATCTGTCAGCGTCCACAAGCCGCTGCAGGTGTCTCTGCGCTTCCATGACACGTACGACCTCGTGGAGGACCAGGACGCGGTGCTGCACCTCGCCTCCGAGGCGCGCATCGACCCCGCCACGGGCCTCGCGCTGCTCTCCATGAGTCTGCGCACGCTCACGGCCACGTGCGACGGCCGCAACTTCTGCCTCGAGGTGTGCAGCGCCGACGCCGACACCGAGTCGGTCTTCTCGGCCTCCGTGAACGTCGTCAAAGAGAAGCTCCAGGTGGTCACGCAACCGCCCGACGTCTGGTTCAAGGACGAAGGCGGCCGCGAGAAGTGCATGACGGTGGCGCTCACGCTCGTGCCCGCGCCCGGCGCGTACCTCGAGGACCGCGTCGTGCCGCTGGACGTGCGGCTGCTCTACGAGTCCGGCAACACGGTGCTCAACCAGAGCATCCTGCGGCTGTTCCCCGATATGCGGCCCAACATGACGCACGGCCGCGTCACCATCTCGTTCCGCATCGACGACGTGTCCAAGAACCACCAGGGACAGTCGTTCATGCTGGAGATCGGCCCCGAGCAGCAGGACGGCAGCTCCATGTTTCAAGACATCGCGCCCACGCGCACCTCCGTGATCGCCATCCGATCCAAGCGCAACAAGCGCAAGCTCAACGCTCAAGCTGCTGCTGCAGCTGCGGCGGCGGCTTCAGGGGTCTATGGAATGCGCGCGTCGCCGCGCAGTGTCGCTGGAACGCCGCGCACCCCGTACATGAACATGGGTGGCGCGCAGAACTCGCCGCAGGGAATGAGCGGAGGCGGCATGATGATTGAACCGCACCCGCAGCGTGCCCGCAAGTATATGGCGACCAGCAGCGGCATGGGGTATGGAATAATACAGCAGCAGCAGCAACCGCAGCAACCCATGTCGTCCATGTCCTGGAGTAGCCACTTGATGCAGCCCAACGCCAGTGCTGTGTCCCCGATGCCGCCGCAGACTCCCCAAAATCAGCAGGCCCCTGTTCAGACCCCAGGCGCAAGTGCTGCAACCAGCCCCGGTGCAGTTGAGTGGGCACTCGGCGGGTTCGAGATTCACCCTGACGGGTCCATGAACACGGCGCGGCCAATTTACCGCTGTCCTCAGTGTCGTCGCTTGAATGATGTAGACATGCTCGCGGCTGGCCCAGCACTATCGCACAGTCCCCAGTGTGTATTCGCTCCCAACGGTGGGAATGGCAACATGATGTACCGTTCTCAGATGGAAGGGACGCCCATGAACCAGCAGCAACAAATGCAGCAGCGTGGATACGCACCGTACCAGCCCATGAGTGGGCAGATTGCGGCTATGAGCATCGGCATGAGTGCACAGCAAACTACCAGTACCAGCAGCTACGGCAGTAGCGCTATGGTTGACGCGTCGTCGCTCAATGTGCAGCAGAACACGGTCAACATTACCTCGAAACCAGAGGATGCATCACCTAAAACGATGGCAGCACTCGCGACGTCGTCCACGCAGCGGCCATCCATGACCATCTCCCCATACATGAACAAGGTTACTACGGAAGGAAACATTCCAGCGAGCACCGGACAAGAACCGGGAACAAGCGGAAATTTATTCGAAAGTAATGCGTTCCACAACCAAATGGAGATGATGAACAACGGTACGGAGAAGCTATTCATGAGCAAGAGCACGGCGGTTGAGGACGATCCGGCGATCGACCCTCAGCAGCAGCCGCCTCAAAATTATCAGGAGAACGGCTCGGGTTTCGGCGGTGCTATTGGGACATCTCTATTTAATGAAATGTCCAGCATGGGGATCAACCTGGATCAATACGACAAGGGTGACGCTCAACTGCTTGGTGAATTCGGCAACCTTGGAGGCGGTGCGCCCCAGGCCCCCAACGATGAGGACCAGGTGTTCTACATCTTGGCTCGGATGTACACGGATGCAAGGGAGCAGAAGCTTGGATTGCCTGCCTTTGACCAGTTCCAACGCATGGTACGTCGAGCCCTCGAAGTATGGGAAATGCTATGGAACGGATTCTAATGGTGTTTTGGTTGTGTTTAGCTTGGATTCTACAGCGAAGCTCAAGACGATGTCCAGACGCAGGTGGTGTTCCACCCGCTGCGGGACGTGTCCTTGTCCAATGGAGAGCGCGAGAAGATCACGTCCCAGTTTGTGGACGAACTGCGACGTGACTCGCAGGCAGTGCACTCTCTGCCCAAGTACCAGCACAACCTCATTATGCTGCGCGAGGACGCGCTCATGTTCTACTGGAGCCAGTCGCTCGTATGAGGCAGCGCCGTGATAGAGGGATAGAGCCTCGGTGTACCAGACCGCAGGCAAGCGTTGTGTTTTAAGCAAATGTGCCAGATACTAGTTGAGTACTGTAGCGAGTGCGTGTCAGTAGCGTAGTAAACGTGTCGTCGTGTGTATAAAGTGCCGTAGTTCATGAGAACCACGTAGCGAGAGTGCGTGTGAAGTAGATTCGTCGGAAAATCTAACTCAACAATAACGCCACCCGTCCGTCCACCACGACGCCGCTCAGTTGCCTCCGTCCTCCACTTCAACCCCCTGCAGCTCGAGGCGGTAGATCACCACGCGTCCGTAGAAGTCGGTGCTGCGCTGGAACGTGAGCGCGATGGCCTCCACCCGCTTCAGCTCGCAGGGGAACTCCTGCAAGTCGTTCGAGTCCTCCGGGTCCACGTCCACGTCCGCTCCCTCCCACCGCGCGCCCCCACGCGTCCTCACGTGCACCTGCACGTCCTGCCCCACGAATCCGCCCTGGAACATGACGCGCAGCGCGGAGACGTCCACCTCGCGCTGCAGCATCACCTGCACCTGCTGCGGACTGCCTTGCGCCGAGTTCCAACAGCTGGAAAGGTCCCTGTCCAGCATATTGGACGCTCCGTAGAGCTTCTTGTTGCCCTCGAGCGTGGACGACGCCCGGCAGCGCGTGCGCGGGTCGTCGCTCAGCGTCGTCAGTGTAGCCATGTCCCGTGACGGTTTTTAGCTTGTCAAAGGCGTGCCCACGACCTGCATTGACGCATAGGCCATGGCGGAGGATAGGTTCGTGTCGCCCACACCAGCTTCGTGTGCGCCACACGTTTCGAGACTTTTCTCGAATCTCTCCCGAGCGCCCACAAGGTTTTCCGCAGGTTAGGGGGTTTAGGACATTGAGCGACGAGCATGGCCGAGAACAAGGCGCTGTGGGCGCCCGTCAAGTGGGCGCAGCGCAAGGAGGCGCTGTACGTGACCGTGGACCTGCCGGACGTCAAGGACGAGAAGGTCTCGCTGGACAGCAAGAGCCTCACCTTCAGGTGCGTGGGAACACCATCCAATTTAGATCCAAAAAATCCAAAAAGAGGGGGGAGGGGAGATTATCTTTTTATCTTTTTTTGTGTGTTCACCTACTAACTAGCTTTATCTTATTTTGCTGTATGTGTTTGTGCAGGGGCACGAGCAACGGGCAGCTGTACGAGGTGAAGCTCGAGCTGTTCAAGGAGGTGGACGTGGAGCACAAGGACAGCATCTGGGCCAAGACGGACCGCAACCTGCACTTCCACATCGTCAAGAAGAACCAGGACGACGAGTTCTGGCCGCGCCTGCTGGCCGACAAGCTCCTGGAGAAGACCAACGTCAAGGTGGACTGGAGCAAGTTCGTGGACGAGGACGAGGACGAGGAGCAGGAGGGCTTCGACATGAGCGCGCTCAGCGGCGGCGGCGGCTTCGACATCAACCAGATGATGGCGGCGCAGAACGCGGCCGGCATGATGGACGACGACGAGAGCGACAGTGACGACGAGGACATGCCCGACCTCGACCCCAACGACAAGTAAGCGGCTGCCCCGGCGGAGGAGCCAGGTCCTTCGCGATAATGTGCGGCGGCAAATATACTGCTCGCAGTTTGTTTGGTTGGTTGCAGAGGTCACGCAGAGGTTTAAATTACGCAGCTTAGTGGGTGATGGATGTAGGGATGACAGGGACGCGACGGGATGGAGATCGAGAGGGCTGGCGGTGCTCACGCTGCCAGACAGAACATGCCTTTGGCCTGCGGGTGTTTCCGGAAGCGCACATTGGAGAAGAGAATCTTGCGCACCGAGGATTTCCACACGGGAGACTTGCGTTGGTCGCTGATGGGCCGGGGTTACCACCGTGCATAAGAAGGTGTTAGACATACGTGGTCGTCAGCGATCAGCAAAAAGAAGCTCACCTCTCCAGCTTCCAGTTGAGCTGGCTTTCGTACTCGGCTTCGACGAAGTCGCAGATCTCTTTGAAGGAGCCCTAGATTAGTCAATGCAAACGGACCCCTGAGTGAGCACGACCATGTAATTGGCTACATCCCATATTTCGACACGTACTTTGCCCCCAGGCAAAGCAGTCAGCGCGTGCGCGATCATATCGCCATACGTCACGCTCGCTGCAGGCTTGCGGTACTCTATGAGCAAACAAACGTTAGTGCCACTCTACCGGTACCGGGACGGTTTTGATAAACAATTCACGCCTACGCACGGTTTTCTGGGATATCCGCGGAGTCATTCTCCTGGCAAGCTGGGCAGTACCAGGTCTCCGGCGGCTCCCCCAGCGGGTCTAAGCCCACACATTCCATGTGATACCAATTGGACCGATCCAGACACTTCTTGTTGTCGCACGCAATCATGTTGCCAAAGCTCGATCCTTTGCACAAGCAGTAGAGCCGTCCTTTTCGCTTCTTCTTTTTCTGCGTTACGCCACTGTCGCCGCTATCAGCTCGCCCGCGGCCATTGCGGTACGGCCGACGCTTCTTGACCACAAATGACCGCAGCTCGCTGCCTAGCCCTGCGCCATCCTCTTGGCCGTAGTCGTACAGATTGTCAACATCTTTGTCGACGAGCACTGCCTGCACACTTCCGCCATTGCTCAATGTCACCTGTCGGCTCTGGTTCTCCTTGTCGTCGCCGTCGAACTGCTTGCGCTTCAACCGGTGAACCGGCCGTGCTCGCAGCAGTTCAGCAGCCTCAGCAATATCACTCGAACCCGTGAGCTGTACAATAGGCAAAAAAACGTTTTAGGTTCGAAACAATTGCAAACCATTGCAATAATATTTAATTTCGTCACTTACATAGGTCACGAATGACGTAATGCTGGTGCTCTCGTCCGCCTTCTTGCACTCCTGGTTGAAGTGTCTAAATTGCAGCAACAATAGCGTGGAAACGGCACGTGCAATGGCAACTTTTTAGGGGGAAATTGCTTTGACGATTGCAAAAGGCAACTCAGACGCACCTGGCAACTGAAACCGCCAGTTGCTCCTTCGAGGTGCCAGGCACCTCCGCGATGCCGTGGAAAGCCAAATATTTGCGCAGCGCGTTGGACTGCCGCAACCGCGTGGTTAAACACACCAAAAACCATTGCAAAAGTTGCCGCAACACGGTTAGCACCTCCACCCAATGCATTGCAACTGATTTCCACCGAGCCAGAGCCGCAATGACACAACTTGAAGCGTCTCAGCTCGGAGAGACAGCTGCGTACCGGCAATCGCGTGAAATCCACCGCCACGTTCTCGGGGTATTGCGCGCGTTCTCCTGGCAGCACGCGCGGCATGGAGGCGCTGGAAATGTCGTCGCCGCTACGCGCGCGCGCCGCCGCCTCCTGCTGCGGGTCCACCATGCCGATAGATTCTTGCAACCGGTGCAGTTCTTTTTTGCGTCGAGGCCGCGTTTTGACCAATCGCACGTCGCGCACGCACGTCACATCACTTCGCATTGGTCGAAGTCCCTCCTCACTGAGGAGTCCTCAGCAGAGCCCCGTGCACATCAAAGCTGGCGAAGGCAGACCGCTGCAGCAACTTGCAGCTCGGCAAGAGTTGCCAGGTTAGGATAATGTCAGTCGGCAAGTGCAAGTTTTGCCGTGGGTTGGGCCTTACGCCCGAGCGGCGAGTCGGAGTCGAATGGATTGACAAGACCGCGCAACTTCAACCTAGTCAAACGTTAGCACGGCGCGTCACTTTGCAGCCATGTTGGCAGGGAGGGAAGCATGCGTGGCAAAGCGGCAAGTGTGGTTCATACCTAACGATTTGTTCAAACAACATAGCCTACTTCCTTCCTCCCTCAATTATCTTAATCCGCGCTGCAAGACGAGCGTGCGTATCGTGTCCATACTGTGTAGCAGTAGCCGGCTCCTTAAAACTCGAAGCTCGACATGGGCGTCGGCTTCTTCACCGGCGCCCGCCGCACCACTTCGATCTCGCGCGGAGCCACTTCCACCTCGCGCGGGGCTTCGCGCACGTTCAGGACCGCCATCTTGGCGCGCTGCTGCTCCATCTCTACCTGCTGCTGGCGCCACTCGGCGTCGCGTTCCTGCTGCTCCTTCTTGAGCGCGGCCTCGCGCAGCCGCTGGTGCTCGTGCTGCTGCTTGTGGATCATCTCCCGCTTCACGTCGCCCACCAGAGACGAGCGCGGCGCGGTGGACGGCGCTGAGGTCCCGTCCAGGCCGCCGCTGCCGATCGGCTCCGCGTCCACCACCGGCGAGGGCGGCGACGCCTCCGGCTCGTAGTCGCTGTCGTCCGACTCGTCGTCCACGCTGAAGTGCGAGTTCATCTGCTGCGTCATGCGGAACGCGAGGTCCTCCTCCTGCTCCTGCTGCATCTTGAGCCGCAGCGCCTTCTCGCGCTCGGCGCGCTCGCGCGCGTGCTCCTGGCGCTTCTGCCGGCGCTGCAGCTCCAGCAGATCCTCGCCCTGCTGCGCCTTGAGCTGGTCCTTCATGGTCAGCTCCTGCGCGAGGCGCGAGTTCCGCAGCGCCTCCTGCTCCTGTTCGTGCTGGAGCCGCGCGGCCTCCTCGTGCTCCCGCGCGCGCCGCAGCTCCTCGGCCTCCTGCAGGCGCTGCAGCTCCTCAGCCTGCTGCCTCTCGGCCTCCTGCTGGCGCTGCAGCTCGCGCTCTCGCTGCGCGCGCTTCTGCTGTTCCTCCTGGCGCTGCAGCTCCTCGGCGGCGGCGAGCGCGGCGGCGTGGGCGTGCTCCTCCTGCTCGCGCGCCAGGTCCTGCTCCTCCTGGTGGCGGCGCAGCTGCTCCTGCTGCTGCTCCTCCTCGAGGCGGCGCTGCTGCTCGAGCTGCTGCTGCTTGCGGCTCTCGGCCTGCGCGTGCTGCAGCTCCAGCTCGTCGGCCGACGGGCGCATGTCGGCGCCCACGCTGTGGCGCTGGTTCAGTCCGCGGCGCGGCACCGAGAAGTTCTGGAAGTCGCGGATCCCCGGGTTGCTGTTGACGCCCGCGAGCGCGCCGCCGCTGCCCGGGCCGGCGGCCAGCGGCACGGGCGCCGACGCGCGCTGCACCGGGTGCTGCCCCGAGTTGATGCGGAAGGCCAGCACGAGCTTGTCCACCCAGTCGTTCATCTCCATCTCCGTGCCGGCGGCCACGAGCAAGCGGCGCTCGGGCGCGTTGATGGCGATGCGCCAGATGGTCGACGCGCTGCTGCCGGTCTTCATGCTGTCCGCGGGCATGACCTCCAGCACGCCCTCGTCGCAGCCCTGCAGGCTCAGCTCGCCCTTGAGCTCGCCGTCCTCGAACGTGAAGTACTGCAGCCGCGCGGGCGTGAGCACGAAGTAGCGCGGCTTCCAGTTGCGGCGCCCGAACGGGCCCGTGCCCGAGCCCTTCTTGAACAGCACGCCCGTGCGCAGGATCTGCCCGTCGCTCATGGCAACTCGCACTCGCGTCCCCTTCTCGGTTTGCTGGCAACGCCAAAAAGGAAAGAAAAAATGGGGGTAAAAGAAAGCGGCAACGGCGTGCTGTTTTTGCCTTCTTCGCTTCTTGCCCCTTCAGCGATGGACGCGATATCCGAGACTGAAAAAAAGTGGCCCCAAGGGAGAAAGAAGAGAGGCGGGCGCGGCTAAGTGCGATCCGCACGGGTATACTGAAGCGCAGTGAACGCGTGCCGCCAGCTGGCCCCGGCGCGCTCCGTTGCTTGGTGGCCGTCGTCGCGGCGTGTTCGCAGTAACGAGCGAGAGCAGGCGGCGACTAACATAGGACGGAATTTTCGCCTCAGCTGGATTCGAGCGGATTTAGGTGGACACGATAGTTCGAATGCGTTTCTGAAGTTTTGACCCGCGAAAACGGAGAATCGGATGTACTGTAGCGGATATCCACAGGTACACCCCAACACCTGCGAAGTTTTGCGTCGGGAAACCCCAGCGGGCCCCACGCCGCGAGCGAGGGGCTGCCGCTACCGGATAGCAGCACGAAGAAAATTCAAGACCGCGTTGGATCGGGCACTTTGCCCGTCCACCCCGGGAGAGGTTGGCCACGGGCGATCTTCGTTTTGACGGATGGATCGGTCCAGGCCCTTGCATTACATGTCTCTCTGTCTCTGCGCTGCCCCTGATATGCACTACGCGCTCTCTATCGCCACTCGGTGAGCCGCTTCATGGCGCCGCACTTGTTGCAGGCGGGCGCGTGCTTGGAGTTCATGTGGCCGCAGCCAGCCTTGCTGCACTCCCATTTGTCGGACGCCGTGATGGCCGTCGCCGACACGGGCGCCGGGAGGCCGCGCGCGTGCACAGTGCCTACGGGCTCCTTGGCCGCCTCCTGCCTCTGCAGCTGCTCGAAGAAGCTCCTGGCGTCCACGGGCGCCGCCTGCTGCTGCTTCTCCTCCCTCGCCTCCACTGGACTGGCGGCGGCCTCTTGGAGTGGCTCCTGGTCCTTCGTGTGCTTGCGCTTCTTGTGGCGCTTCTTCTCCTCCTTCCGCGCCTTCTTGGCCTGCTTCTCGAGCCTCCTGCGGCGCCTTTCCTCGTCTACGGAGCTGCTGCGGCTCCGAGAGCGGCTGCGTCTGCGCGTCCTCTCATGGCTGCGACTTCTGCTTCGGCTTGGGGAGCGGCGGCGCGGCGGGCTGCGACTGCGGCTGCGACTTCGACCCATTGGCCCTGGATGACGCTGCACCGGCACTGTCCCGACTCAAGTGTCCCAACCTCTCCGGGTGACAGCTTGCATCGAGGCATCGCGCGGCGATGGTGACGCATCACGACGCACGCGCGCCTGGCCGCGAAACGAGCGAGGCAACGGAACCGTTGGTAACCTACTGTACATGTACAAACGTTAGGTTCTCGAAGGCGATACAGTATGTACAGACTGTTTCATACAGTGCATACTGTACATACCGGTGCAGGAACAGCAACTCGATGAACCGAGTTGCAGAGAGACAACGGGGTAGGCCCAGATGCATCCGAAGAATGACAACAATATGTTCATCGGTGGCTGCAGGCGCCACATGGGTGCGTAGCGTACGTCCACAGCAAGGGATAAGGGAAGCTTCAACGCGCCAAAAAGCAAGCTTGCATTTTACATGAAAGCTTAGCTTAGTTGGTGCGTGACAAACACATTGTTGGTAACAATGGTCGCGCGAAACAATAATATTATTGTAGCTTTTGTAGCTTTATTATGTATTATACTACCAGTAGTACTGTTCCACAGTTCTCTGGATATTTATTATCCAGAGTTTTAGGCGGGATCGCAGACCCTCGCAAAACCTGTAAAGCGATCAATTTATATCGTAATTTAGCGAAACTTCCCTCTTTATTACATGTATTGTCGTTTCGCGCCAAATTTGCCTAAACGGGGCGATTGGCTGAATCCCACACCGGGCCAACAGTTGGCCCGGATTGGTCAAAATTCCACATTTCTCTTCAGCTCTTGAAGATGGAAGAAGCAGTAACGAGACGGGAAAGGATACCTACACCGGAAATCGGTTCTACAAATTGTGAGTACGATATGAATCTGCTCTATGCTCCGGTACCATTATCACGACAGTAGTACGATGTATCCTGGCGTGCGTGTTCAATTGAAATATTTATTTTACCGTAAGAAATCAACCTCGAAATTTAGAGAAATCTGGGAGTGGCCGAGAAAAATCGAAAGGGGGGGGGGGCGAGAAGCCGGAGCTGCAGTAGCTCGGGATGGCGCTACGACAGGCAGCAGCGGCGCTGAAGAAGGCACTGCGGTGGGATAATAGCACACAATTCGCTGCTGGCATGGTGCGTTTATAGCCCAATGCGTGCCACGTGTTCGCTGATCGATTCACTGATGTTTCATCGATGTTGTCGCGCAGCCACCGCCGACGGAGGGGCTGGAGGCAAGCGGAGATGCGGAATCACAGGGGGGAAGTCGCGAGAAGGGTGCTGAGGCTGTCGAGAGACCAGCAGAAGATCGGGAAGTGTGCCCAACGCAGCCAACCATTGCGGACTTCTCCACTGCAAAAGCTAGCTTGGTGGAGCCTCACGCTCAACCAACAAGCGCACCCACAGAAATGAAAGGTGGCGCAGCAGAACGAGGCCGTACTGGGCTAGACCAATACATGAAGGCGGACGACATAAGAGACGAGCAAGATAACACCGAGCCCCCGCCGATAAAGACCAGCGCAGCCACCAACCATGACCGCGTTGCTACAGCGCCGGCCTGTAAGTTGCCCAGCTCAAGGTTGAAGCGAGGTGCGCGGAAACATCGGGATGCTGAAAGTGGTGAGTCGATGCAGGAGTTTCGGGCGCCATGTAAGAAGCAGATGACGTTTACAACTGCCAAGGCTTGTATGCAGGCAGCAGAATGTTCAACTGATGCGGTAAGTGTATCGGAGGAGGAGTACCTGGACAGCCACGAAGAAGATGAGGAAGAAGAAGACATCCCGCTGAAACTTGCGGGGGAGGAGGCTTCAGCCGAGCTGGATGAACTGTCGCACGCTGATTCAGCAACCGTCAAGGAGCATGCCCACACTACGCCTGACCATCCAATATCCGGTACCAGATCCGGTACCAAGTCGGATGGTTCTGTACCGAAGGACTCCGTACACCGTACCAAAGCTACCAAACGCGTACCGGATCCGGTGGTGGTCGGACAAGCGGGTGATGACGGTGGACCAAATGGTGGGATTTGTGGAGAAGACACCGCTATTGCTATGCTGGAATCGTCACGTGGCTGTGTTTCTGAAGACGACGGAGCATTTATGAAAGGATTTGGCCGAGTTCATGAACATGGGATGATTTTTTTCGGCGTTGAAGAAACACTTGGTAACTACTATCCAAGCGATCATCCTACAGTGCGAATTTGCGGAACAAAAAGTTGAAACAACGCGGCGTACCGGATAGCGATCCTCGCCTACTACCACCAAATTTTCCGTACTACTCTCTCACGTTGATGTGTACCCATGGGATTGATCATCCCAAAAAGGGCAGAGGTAAACGCCAACGGAGGATTATCCGGTACTTGTCGTGCAGGGCCAAGGTAAACGCTTTGTCCCAGCGTGACCGTGACGGCGTGTGGAAAGTGAAAGTGTCTTGGGAGAGTTCCCATAATCATCTGCGCAGCGAGGAACTATTTGACTATTATGCAGAAAATCGACGCATCACAACCCTGCGGTGCTGCTACAAGCCGAAAAATGAAGAAAGCTGGAGCATCCTCTAAGGGTATTCTGCAATATCTTCGTGAGGAACCGGGAAAGCTAGTTTGCTGCTATACTCACATGAAAAGGTCTAACGCAGTCTCTGTATGTTAAACGTAGGTAAAAGTATGGATCTACGCGACGTCCACAATTTGCTTGCGGCAAGGCCGCGTGAAAGTAAAGAGGGGAAGACGGACGAAGAGCGTACAGTCTCACTACTGCGTGAGTTCTGTGAAACCGACGGAAACGCAGCAACGGTATCCGTTGATCCTTCATCTGGGCTTGTACATACGGTGTGCTTCCAGACGGCGCGCCAGAAGCGGTTGTTCAAGGCGTTTCCTGAGGCCATTCTGGTCGACACCACGCACGACACAAACAAGAACAAGTACAAGCTTTTCAGCATTCAGGTGGATGACGTATTTGGCAAGGTATTTTGTACGATACGTTAGTTTGTTGTACAGGAAGCTACTTCTTGTACAACATTTTTGTTCGTTGACATTGTTGGACAACATGTTGTATTGAACAACGGTTTTCGTACCGGAAAATGCCTAACGCGTGTGTGTATGTGGATTGCTGCAGGGTCAGTACGTGCACCACTCACTCGTGGAGAGCGAGATGGCAGACAATCTGGCGTTTTGTCTGATGGACTTCAAGGAATCGAACCCGGCATGGGTGAACATCAAAGTGATAGTGACTGACAAAGATTTCAACGAGAAAGCGGTACTAGCCGAGGCGTTCCCAGACGCAAGGCAGCTTCTCTGCCAATTTCACGTAATCGATTATCTTCGCAAGCTGGTATTTAACGCACATTATTAATGTGCGATTGTAAAAGTACTCTAATCAAATGTTTGCGCGATGTTGGTTGGAAGCCGTTGCGAACGTGGCCCCGAAGAGAAAAAAGTATCATTAGCGCGCTGCAGCTGATGATGAAAGCTGAATGCGCTGCCGGGTACTCAGCATATCGACAAGACATGCTGCGGTCACTTGGTTACGACAAGAAAGATGCCTTCTCAAGTACTTCGAAGTCAACTGGGAGACATGCAAAGAGGAGTGGGTCAACTATCATCGTGATAATGTGCCTCATCTCAACAACCATACAAACAATAGGATTGAAAGCGGTTGGGGAAAGATCAAGCAAGTGGTTCAACGCGATGATCCTATCGACGAGCTAATTGGTACATTGATCATGCTGCAAGAATGGTCTGAGGAGGGATATATGAAGGAATTTCGGAGCTTGGGAACCCGGGAAACTCCTATAGCAGAAGACGCCGCCGACGCCGAACTGCTCACGCTGGCTGTCCAGCTGAGCCCTCATGCGTACCGGCTCGTGAGAGGACAGTATAAGTTCGCCTGCAGCGCAGAAACCGCCAACGAAGTGAAAATTGATGGAACGAGGGTTAAGTTACGCGTGTCCAGTGAGGGGGGGAACGTACGCTTCACGTGATAAATACAGGGGTAAGATTGTTGTATTGCAGTATTGCATTTGGTGGTTCTGGTACTATTTTGTATCTAACATTGGCTTGTTTTGTACCGTATTGCATCCCGGGATATAGACTTTTCAGTGCAACTGCGCGTTCATGCAGACGCTGCTACTACCATCCAGACACGTGATTTACTATGGGCGCACTCAAGCGTGCGAATACGCTATCCCCCCTCCCAAGTTCTACACTGCTCGCTGGTCGCTGTTTTCTCCAGCAAACGACATCTCAACGGGGCACATTGACGTAGGGGGAAATCTCCGCACGTTCAAGCGAACTAAGACTTCTGAGCAAATGCTATCGAGAGACCAACAGTACTCTGTGGCGGCTACCGTATGCAAGCAGTTGCAAGGTATCATGGCAGACCAGAGTGCAGCCGATTTCAAGTCAACCATGAATCTACTTCAAACTGTCGAGAGGCTTTGTCGAGCATGGATGTGCGAAAGCTAGCTGACGCGATGGCTGTGATTGAAAGTCACGTAGATGGAAGCAAGCTGAAAAAGCAACGGCATGAAGAGCCCACGCCACCATCGCCGCACATGAAGCAGGAAAAAAACTCCACAAAGATCGAGTGGGCTACGGTTCTCTCAGGCTGCAAAGAGATCCCAAGCAGCGCGTAGAAAAGAAAACAAGGCGAAAATGAGGACAGCACTTCGGCAAGTTCAACGCCGCGCGAAACTGCTTGCGAGAGGCCAGAAGACGTCTCCACCAGACTTGACTGAGGTTGAGCTGCTTTTGTCACGACAATATTCTTACGATTATGCTGCTAAAAAGGTGGAGCTTCTTCCACTGAAAGAAGTCGTCATCAATACTAAGCACACCATCCAGCGAATGAATATGGGGCAACCGGCTCCACAGCCTACGGCTATTCTACCGAGGAAAGTATGTACCGCAGCAATAGCATAGATCGATATGAAAGTTGCAGGCGAGGTTGGCAACACTGTGTATGTGGCTCGTTGGGACCAGTTCGGTTACGCGACTGTAGAACAACTAAGAGCTATGGTGCTGGTGATTGACGCCAGAAAAGCGATCCCTATTGTCATATCGACACTGGAATGGATTGACAAGCTTTTGATGCCTAGTACTGGAGTAAGCCCGCCATTCGACGACTGTTTGGAGGTCCCAAAGGTGCGTAAAACATTGCGATCACTTCGTCCGGTACCAAACTGCGTTTTAATACCGGATATTGTATGGTTATGTTGTAGCCTTTTCTAAAGGACACAGTAGAGAACATGGCACTCAACAAGTACATAATGACTGGTGAAGAGGTTGAGGGCGTGCGTCTTCTACATTTTCGGGGATCAGAGTGGTTAGGATCGACGTGCATCAGGGCTGGATTAATCATGTTGGCGCGCCGATATGTGGACAAAGATGTTGGCATATTTATGCCGGATTGGTATGCGTAGGAGGACGTGCCAAGACAGCAGACATATGCGGCTACACACGGAGTATTTCACGACAATGTAGAGCGGAAGGTTGGTGTAGTGAACGCGGAGGGCAACCACTGGATGGCGTTCTGTATTGACTCGACCACCGATCCGGCTAGCTGCGTCATGTTTGACCCACAGCAGCAAACCAGCCGGTATAATGACCTTGAATGTGCTCTCAACAAGGCTATTGTTCCACAATTACGTGGTCAGCGTACAGTAGCATTTACACGGTGGAATAAGTGCAGCCAGAATGACGGCCATTCATACGGCTTGTGGTGTTTATTTTTTCTGGAGTCAATGCTAAGCGGTCACGAGTGGAGCGACTCGTGCTATAAATAGGAGCAGTACTATCGCGTGCGTTATCTACGCATGTGTGCACACGATTCAGAAGGTGAGGCTATCGAGGGAGAGAGTAAAAAGCAATAGAGCAGCGCGACACACTTACTTTGTATGAGTTTGACAGTGTTACGTAGAAAATACTTTAGTCTAGTACAACA
Organism: Phytophthora fragariaefolia; assembly: GCA_030267785.1. Lineage (NCBI taxonomy): Eukaryota > Oomycota > Peronosporomycetes > Peronosporales > Peronosporaceae > Phytophthora > Phytophthora fragariaefolia. The sequence continues at coordinate 32,904 of BSXT01001293.1, forward strand.
CCTGCAGGGTATTGCACAAAATGTGACTTCCACTAAATTTAGACTCTGTTCATGGATAAACTACGCTGCTACTCGCTGCGCAAACTTATATCTTCGTCATTTATTTTCATATGCCTATACGGATTTACTCAGAAGCATATGATTGTTTATGGTAGGGCTAGGAAGCTGTAGCGTAATTTTTTTTCGTCCGGTGGATGTATCATCAGCCGTAACACGGCAGCATGCCCACACGAATACAGTGTTTCACTGTCTCTACGGGTTTTGTTGCCTTGGATACTCGCGTGCGCAGCTTGCACACATCTAACACAAGAATGTGAGGACTATTGAAAATTGGATAACCGTATACGAGCGGACTGGGGCCTACTAGCGAGCCGATTACAGAGCTACAAGAAAATTTACAGTTGCGCACAGGAAGTGGTTGCTTGGGTTTTACGCCCAACGACCTCTAGCTTACTTGAATGAAGCTCGTGACGCTTTCGCTCGAGCACATCAAGTGAGCATTTCAACATCAACGGTATGGCAGATAATTCACGAGGGTGGTCTTACCAGAAATGTTCTCGAGAGACGTGCTATGCATATCAAGGAATATGGAGTGTTTAGATTTGTTGAAGAGCTCAGCCACATCAACTGGTTCTACAGCAACATTATTTTTCTAGACGAGGTATCTTTTGACAATCGTGGTATGATACGGAAACGAGGATATTCGCTCAGAGGACAGAATGTAGCAATTCGCGGCGATTTTCAAAGGAAACCAAGAGTTTCAGTATTGGCATTTATGGGGGTCAATGGCATCATCGATTACTACAATACAGAAGGAACGTTTGATCGAGTCTAGTTTTTTTTCAATCCTGTCGCAACTTTGCGTACTCAGCCCGCGGTCACGTACGCCAGTATCCTGGCTCCAACTCTGTTTGGATTTTGGACGGTGCTTCTATTCATCGTGATCCAGAAATTGTTTATTTCTAACGTAACGTCGGAATCGTCCTGATATTCCTGCCAGCTTACTGCCCATTTTTCAATCCCATTGCGGTTATGTTTGGGTACATCAAGTGGTCTTTCCAGCGGCACTATAATGAGCCGAGTGGCAACCATTTGCTCCCTTTTGTAGTTGAAACATTTGAGTGTCATGTGGTCTTCGATATGTCAAAGGTTTTCGATCATTGCGATTGGAAGAGTAAGTGCTACTTTGACCCCTCGGAACCCCTGTCAAGAGAGTCACAACGAAGCGGAAGGCGTGATAGTAGCGAAACCCAACCGAACGAAGAAAAAGAAGTATTAGGTTTCCTGACGAGAGAAATTGATGACTTATTATGCTAAGAATATAAATTGGTTTTGCTCTTCACGCCCTACTCTTGATGTTCTGTGTCTTCTATGTTTGGCATTGTTGGAAGTGGGTCATGCACTTCAGCAGCAGTAGGTAGAGGAATATCATTAAGGAAACCTTCGAGGGTTTCCTTTCGCGCCTCCAAAGCTCGTCTTTGGCATTCTAGACGGCGTCCGAAGGCCTCCCAGTCTCGCTTTAGCTCCGCATTATCCGCAAGTGCAAAATTAATCGTATCCAGTGCCACTTGTGTCGACCTAGTAAGATGCGTCAAGTGTTCGTGGACTTGTCCATCGACAGGGCTAAGATAACGCTCTAATCGGTTAGGTGGCGCATCTAAGACAGCGCGTTCCCAGGTGGGACGATCAAGGTTGCGCATTATCTCATTCGCCCACATTCTCCAAGTCACAGCACTAGCTTGGTACGTATTGCCCCAAATCGCTTGAAGCTGCTTTACCATATCGCGCAGAAGACTTTCAGCAGCGGCGCCAGAAGGATCAGTTGGTTGTGGCCGAATGCAAGCCTGCAGAAACTCATCTAACATCCTTGCATTTGCGATCTGCTGTCCATCTTCATAAATCGTCAAGTTTACCGTACTGTTGCGTTGCGTTGCCACCCACTTGTTCAAAAGATGTGGTGATTTTGCTGCTGGAACAATGCGCCCAGTGACTTTAAACTGTATTACACTGTTCCAGGATGCTTCCGTCGGCGTTTCAACCGACCAAGTGTCATTTACCAGCGTAGCCCGCACCTTGATGTTACCACTAAACTTCTCCCATAGCTGGTGCATGATACCATCAAATGAGGCACCATTTGCAGCGAAAACCCCGAGTTTTCTTTCAGTGTTACCTCGCTGTCCGACCGTACTCTTCAAAATTCCGTACACAACCAAGTGCAGTATGGCTTGGTCAGCACCGTTTGGCGAAGAATCAAGAGAGACGCGTGGTAGCCGGCTGTCAGAAGCCACTGGAGTAAAGGTGGTTTGTGGAGGTGTGCGTGTACGCAATGGATACGGCAAAACACGCGTCGTTGAAGACGAACTTGACGTCTTTTGCGTGGGACGTCGACGTGATGGTGGTGTCTGGCGAGACTCCGTTGCTTCCTCGTCTTGGGCACTCTAAGACAAACGAGCCGCCGATGACACGATGATGGACTCACCGCTGGCCGAGGCCAACGTGGAGACCGAGGCGCTCGTGGCGGCCTCCATTGCGGCGCGGGTGGCGTTGGTACTGGCCGAAGCGGACTCGGCGCTGGGGGTCTCCGTGACGGCGCGCATCGGCTGCTGTTCAAGGTTGAACTCGCTGCTCCTGAACGTATCGTCGGCTGCAGCGGAGCTTCGGTAGTGTATGTCTTCGTCCAGCAGCGACGAGCTGTGCATAGCTATCAGCAAAAATAATGCTAATAAAGCGTTTGCGCGATTGCTCGTCGGTTGATTTGAACGTCCTTGCGCTGTAGCTCATGGCGACGCCCAAATTTCCTCTTTGAAGCGTACTTCTTGAGGACTTCCGATGATCTCTGTCGGATGAGAGAAGAGCTCTGCCGGGCTGTTGTGCCCGACGCAATACGAGAAGACCCTACGTTTTATGCCTATTGGACATGGCTCTTCGTCTGCAAGAAGCGTTGTGTCGTCAGCCAATTTGCGCATGCCCGCTTCTTATCTCCCATCCTGACCAGAATGAGAGGAGAGCCCAGAACCGCGCAAGGAAAGTTTGAGTAGAAAGCGCAATACTGTACTCGTGTGTGCAGCGCGCCAGGCTCGCCGCCAGCTCCGTGGCGAAGCTGGCGCCCCTGCTAGCTCCCGAGCTGCGCCGAGTTCCTGCTGTTCCGCGTGCTGCAGCGGTACGGAGAGTCGGCCAGACCAGATATACTGATAACTCCGACCCGGAGAATGTTCTTTTCATCCGGATCTCCCACTCGGCGTTGCTCCTATTTGCCAACGATTTGAGAGAGGAATCAGCGTAGAATTACCAGATCGACAGTTCTCTGTAGGTATTCGCCAAGTACCTTTAGTACTTGCGTACTCTCTAACTACTGAAAAATGTCAAGCCCTGACCGTTGACAGAATGTTTCTTGCCCCACTTCTTCACCCGACACGACGTTCACCTCAACGATCATCATTTTATGTTGCTGTCACGTGGGTCAAAACTTTACACCAGCGTTATCTCATGACGCCCCTACAAAGCAATTTCTGGAGTACTTCATCCCAAGCGAAGATGCGCTTTGAGAGAGTTTGAGGCTGTAGGCGATGGAAATTTAATGCCGACACCAAAGTACTAAATCTAAGCGTTGATACAGTAAATTCATATGCGTGTTACATCAGTCTTTTTGCTAACCGTCTTAATTTCGGTATAAATATCCAGAGCTTCTCCGGGCAAAGCACGGCATTAGTGCTCGAAAACAATAATAGCAGTTCATCAATTATTGTATTGTTGTGGAACAATTATTTATTATTAGATCTTCACAAAGTCAATAATATGTGATATTGTACCGATAGTACCAGTTCATATACTGGTTTAGAGTGCTTTTGTGACTCGACTAGTGTGGTGTAGCGCCACACCGATTTTGTGGTCGCTGTGTATTAGGGTCCCAATTACGGGTGACCCTAGCCAGAGGTAGCCAAGAGCGGTCCCTGTTTCAATTTCCGAGCGGTCGCCTGGTTCAAGTTGCGAGCGGTCACGGTACTGGATGGATACATGTCCGGTGTCTCAGTTTGAGAGCGGATACGGTACTTCCAGCCGAGCCACCG
>BSXT01001294.1:0-30906 GCA_030267785.1 Phytophthora fragariaefolia
GGTTGAAGAGGGATGTAAAGCTCGTTAAAAATGCAAAAGTTCTTTCTTGTTTGGTTTGTTCTTGACAGGGGAAGTTCACGACTGACTAGCTAACACAGGAAGCTACCTTACAAATCTCGTCAGCTCTGCCCGAACGTCCTAGGGGACCACCATCACGTCCTCTGGACCTCGACATGACAGCCCGTCCTTGGACCTAAAGCACAACATCAATACAGGCACTTGACATCCGTCCTTGAGGCACCGCGAAGCTGCCTGCGACCACGGCGAGTACCACTTAGGAGGGCGCCTCGCGCCGTCAAATGACTGAGTAGCCGGCTCGGAACGATGTCTAGGCACGGCGCTCGAAAGAGTCCATCGCTGGCCCGGCTAGTACGCTGCACGAGCCCAGCACACGGTCCTCTGGCACGCCCCTGTCACGACCGGGTACGGGACATCACGCAGTTTTTAGATGTATTTAATGCACGTATCAACAGGATAGCAAGTCTTGCTCTTCCGACTGTCTTCTTCACTAAGGCTATGTTGTAGTAGCATGCAAATGTGTGCATTAAAAACAGCATTTACATGCACACTGCAGCGGCCACTACGCCGTGTCTGACATGCAGTGCTGTCAGAGCACAAAGCAGGGCACAGCCAATACCTCGCTAACCAGACGCGCGGCTGCCACTGCACGTGGGAGTTGAAGTCGGTCCGAACGCGCGGGTGAGGCCGTGATCGAGCGATGCCCACTTCGGCGGCGCCACATTGTCGAGCGCCCCCTGCGGCCAATGATCGTGCTGTTGAGCCACTCAGTTGTTTGGCGGCTTTGTCGCTATAAAGATGCAGGGGGCGCACGTGTGGCAGATGGAGACGGGGTCCATGACTCTCGTGTAACAAGACCGCAGTGGAGCTAGATCATGTACAGTACATGTTAGCCGTACCAGCAGCAAAGCTGTGTAACGTTACACTATGGAAGACCCGGTTAAATTACGCATTATGTGGCAGTACACGGTGGAATCGTTGTTTGAATTACGCAGTATGTGACAGTATGTGGCTCAAACTCGAGTCACAACTGGTCACATACTCGTACTTTATCTTGAAATTGTACATGTATGTGACAGCAGTCGCGGCCAATACTTTATCCCATATATTTCTGTTCGGGAGCGATGCGCAAGTGTTCTGGTCCATTTTACTTGTCAGCTTGGTTGAATCTACCGACTAATGGTAGAAGGTAACATATTTAAAGTGGGCCAGAGATGGCTGGTGACCGGCGGCAATACGACTTCACTTGCAGACATTCACGTAGCGGAGTTCCTCCAGCAGCAGCAGCAAAGCAACACTATGACTGTAATGCACGCGATTATGAATGCCTCAGACGATGAAACCGACACGCCCAGCAGGCCGCAATTCCAGATTACGCAGGACTTGCGCAGCAGTGTTCCATGGAGTTCGATCTTCCGCAGCAGTATCATTCGCTGCAGCAGCAGCAACAACAGACACCGCAAAATTTTCAAGCCAACCAAGTGCGGCTTCACCCCATCACGAGTTGTTTCAGGACGCAGCGACGCAGACACCAGTTATGTAGGAGCCATGCTGGCTACCAAGCCCCCCACGGCTCGGAGTTAATGGCCCTATCGACCCAAACCGATACTTGGTTTTCATTTTGTTTTACAGGGAGGGAAAAGAACAGGCCACACCGTGTTAGTTTGTGGTCCGTTTGGTGTCAGTTTGAGCATGAACTGAAACTGCGGGAAACGTTTCGTGTTCGTTGTCAGTCTCGCAAAACGTTTTCAGGCCTAACCGCCACTCGCCTTTGCTGTTAGCCGTGCAAATGAATCATATCCACCTTGGTAACTTGTAACGCTACAACCCAGCTGCCTTATCGTTGAAGCTAGCGCTCAGTCGGCGTTGTCTGCAGCCGTTTGTGTCCGCAACGCCGAAATTCACGTCGTTCAGGTCTAATTGTACTTAGCCCCGATGTTGCGTGCGTTGAAGCGGATGAGGGCGCCATTACTATCTTGTTTAAAATGAATCGCTTCTCGCTTTCGTTTGTCATTTATTAATTCTCCTGTGCCTCAGCGAGCCCTTACCATCGGTGGCTGCATATATTTTCGGAAATGAAGCTTCTGCTCGTCGGTGCTGTGGCTACCGCGGTGGTTCAATCATCATCAGCGGCCTCCTGCGCAACATCTACAATCTCCAGACTCCTTGCTGACCAGTACATCGACGAATGCTCCTCGGACTCCGGCTATGTTTTCACGACTGGTGTTAAGCCCAAATCCGATGAGGTAGCTGGTATGTGCGCGTCGGATGCTTGCCAGAGTCTTCTAGATGATGTGGTGGCCATGAACCTCGCCGACTGTACGCTACCGATTGGCGACAATATTTATTTGTTCGCCGACTTGGTCGATTACGTGTCGGGTCACTGTGAAGAAGATAATACACCCGCTCCAACGACCTCTACGCCCCAACCGACAACTCCATCACCGACGTCGGTACCAGCAACAGCTACCCCAGCACCTACGGTAGCCATCGCCTCGTGCACTGCAGCCCAGCACCTATGGATATGAGAAGCAGTGCATGGCTGACACGGGCTATGCTTTCACTTCGCCGTACACGCCGACTGACACCCAAGTTGATGCCATGTGTGCATCAGAGTCATGTTTCAACCTGTTCGCTTACGTTTCATCAATGATAGCAACAACCTGTCGTGTTCCAGTATTGTACTAGCCATAATAGTTTGTACCAAAATTCGAGGTCAGATTTGACAAGGAAGATGGTTACTTTCCATATGCGATAGTTAGATATAAGGGTATTTCGCGACCGTAGAATCCGCTTTTGAGGTCAGATTTGACGAATCCTGCGCCGTTTTGGAGCTACAGCCGCTTAAAAAAGTTGTCTCCGTCACGAAAAAGTTTGGGGAAAGGGCTCAATTAGGGCTAACCGATCATTGATCACAACGGGAGTCTTTCATTAGCTCACGGATACAGTCATATGCCGAAACATCTGCTGTTTAGGTTAATTGGAGAATTACCGCGCCTTCTCCAGCTGGGCAGTAAAAGCATGATTGCATCACATCAAATCAAACGGATTGTTCCTGTATTAAATTCTGAAGGCATTACTTACGCTTCATTAATAATACCATCGCCTTCTCCGGCATCGGTGCACTTGATTATTCGGCCTTGAGTGCTGTCATGTAGAAGAAGAAGAAGAAATTGTAATTTCTTCTTTCTTTTAATTTGTGCACTTATTGGTTGTTGCTATTTATTGCACGAGTTGGTGTTGGCAAACATCCTTGTCTTCGTAGTGACAAGGGAGACCTCGAAGGTTCGCGTTTGACGTATGTAAAACGACGCATATTAATTCCTAGAGGTTCTTAATCCTTAGCATCAAACATTCCAGCGGCACGAATCTCGACACCTTCCGAGCTATTGCTCGCCTTGTAAGCCTTCCCCACAGCAGAAATCGCGCTCGTTGGGACCGCAATGCACTCCTGGACCTAATCCCGTGTACGTCCTGTCACCGGAGGGCCTGCTTTCGCCGTTTGAGGACGAATTGGTAGGTGCTCACAATCATCAACCGCTGTGCAGCAGGTAGTTTCCGTCCTCTAGCCATTCCTGTAGTGTGAATAACTAATAGCGGCTTAGTGCAGTAGGAAGCTGAGAGCATCAGGATCATTTTGCGGGTCGGTACAGTCTCATTCGTCCAATATTAGCCGAGAACGAGATGGGCCAGCAATTCCCGGTACAAACTATTATGGCCAGTACAATAGGTGGTAAGATTTTGCTTCTTGCAGACCTAGTTTACTACGTCGCCGACCAGTGCAGCACATCGACCAGTACGCCATCCACCACGGCATCGGCAACCGAAATTCCATCAACGCCAGAACCAGCGACGGAGGCACCGACGACGTCGACACCTACAACAGCAACGCCCGTGGCGACATGTGCGACGATGGCCCTCACGTCGCTACCCACAGATGCCTACATCGACCAGTGCACCTATGACTCCGGGTACAAGTTCACGTCTGGCGTTCAACCCGATGCCGAGGAGGCCACCGGCATGTGCACGTCGAGCGCGTGCGCAAACTTGCTGGCCGACGTGGAGGCAGTGGGTCTGTCGGAGTGCAGCCTGCCGATCGGTGACAAGATCTACCCGTTCCGAGACCTTGTGGACTATGTCGCCGACCAGTGCAGCGCATCCATCAGTACGCCATCCACCACGGCATCTGCACATGCACCTTCGACAAGTCGTTCTGGACCGGGATCACTAAGCACGGAGTCATCTACTGCTGATGATCCTGTTATAGCACGGATTCCTTTAGCATTTCAGCCTCTTCTTCGGGCTCTTCTTCATCTATGACAACCGTCGTCGAGTCATCTGGAAACGGATCGCCAAGTTCGGCAACAACATCGCCCGGCACTTCTACATCTTCTACATCGGACGCTGGGTCTCTTAGTATTTCACCAAGCACGCTTTCCCCCGGGTCGGGGCCTCCAACACGCTCCCCATCAAACCAGAGACCTACTACCGACACACCCACAACGGATACTCCCGAGCCAACCTCACCAACTCACGACTCGTGCTAGGGATCACCAACCGAAAAAAGTGCGGATACATCTACCCAGTCGATCCTACCAACTTGCATTACGAAGGAAACACACACGCGCTATCTACGCCGATGCCATCGGGACCACAATTTCTCTTTTCGCATTCGACACCTCTCCTTGAATCGAAGCCTCTTCTTCTTGCGGGCAATGATATATAGCTGTCGGGATTGTTCCAACAATTCTGTAATCGGTGCCCCATTTGAAACAGGCCCTTCTTGTTTCCAAGCACCATGCCAAGGGCGAAGAACAAGTCGATAATGTCAACTACAGTACATCCCCTGTTGGGATGCCTGACGCTACAGGCAACGACATATATCCGGGCGACACTTGGGAGCCAAGTACATAGCAGGATCTCCATACTAGGGTTTAGAAATTCGACGAGCCACTATGACAAACACAGAAGATTTGTAAAATTACAATTATTATAATAATAACAGGAGATGTCTGTAAGAATTGAACAAAAAAGGACGACAAAAAATTGCCATCGAATCCGGAATTTACCGGAAAACTATCGAATCTGTCGGAATTGCTTTCTTATGCATCTAAAAGGAATACTGAGGAGTTTGGTATCAAAACGAGCAGCAGTCTCCCTCAATAGCCCCAGCTACGCTTGCACCTCTCTACATTATTAATAATTGCATCGAGCAGTGGAGCGTCATGCAACTTACCATATGCTGCGGTTTGTCCATCCCACGAGACAGCTGTTCTGATACCTTCACTCTAAATCCCTGGCTCTGTTAGCTAACTTTGAGCAGCCCCCACAAAAACAGCAATCCGCTCCGATACTGCTATCAGCCACCCCCACCCCACATCAAGCTAACTGCAATTGGCCACGCTTACCACATCAAGGATCTTTCTGTCAGGCCCGGCACTAACTTCGAGGTACCCTCTATTCCAACGCTGTGTTGCGTGTGACTTCCTGCTGTAACGACATGTTTGGATGGGCTCCCCCGTCCCATTCGTAATTTTACTCTCCCCTATGTATTTCTAAAATAAGGCCCTACTTGCATGAGTGGTACCATATGAGTCCTGATCTGTAAAATAAACCAGGCTCATCTTCCCGACACATGCCGCTTGCCATTTCGAGTTGATGCAAGAGTCGCTGAGACACTAACTTCACGCGACGGCCACATGCAGGGGTTTAGTTGTATGGAAGTGAAACACACTATTATAGTTCGATCAAGCTAATCTCAATTTATTTGTCGATGCCATTATTTTGTGTTTCCGTTTTTCCTGTAATTGATCGTTTTTCAAAAGCCATCCAAATTTGGCCGATTTTGTACAGTTCTTACAGAGATCTCCTGTTACAAGTTATTAATAGGGCAAAAACTATTAATAGCACGTAATGACCGAATTTATTTAGTGCAACCCCTTCGTACATTGTGCCAAACGTATCTTCAACCGTAACAAGCGACCTATAGTCTATAATTGACAGGAAAAAGTACCCCTATGCAATGATCCGAGTTGTCTTCGCCCCAGGTTGTAAAATTGGAATCGAGGGCTGAACCTCTGGTGAACCAACAACCTTTATATGTGAGTTCTATTACAGATTTCTGCTTCAATATAGAACACCTGATATGTACTGTATACAAAGAACATGGTAATTAAGAAAGTCAGGCATTCCCACGAAGCAATCGTACTGAATCGAGTTGATAAAGCTATTATAATATCTACTTTACATGTACTTACCAGGCCGGAGTGAAGCCAGCAGTTTAGAATTGTTTTTGGTGATAATTCGCGCCAAGAATCCGCACACCATAGCACCCCTCTCGGATTAAAGTGAATACAAGCTCATTCCCTGTGTTCATCGTATGTAGCAGTTGGGAACTCGCTGTGGCGCATACAGATCTGCAGTTCTTGCTCATTTGTCAGCCGTACGCGTTTCTGGAACTCGCGTTGTCTACGGGGTGCAGTCTTCATGGTGCTGGAGGAAGGTAAAATGAGAAATGAGCACGACGACAGCACACGTGCGGCTGCAGCATTTTCCGCTGCAGCCGATGGAATGCTGTGATTGGCGGAATCTTGGCATTCACCAGTCTTCGATCTACTATTCCAGTACACTGGAGGTATCTTGGGCTCAAGGTCGTCGATATTAAGTCCAGCAGGTTATGCTTTATCACCTGTTCTTTATTGAAGCAGAAATCTGTATATAATACTCGTTGACTCACCACCCCGCAATTCATGGTACATGCACAGTCGTCCCACCCACAGATGATTATCCCGGGAGAACAGCCAAAACAATCAGTTATCATATTTGCCAATTTATCATTTTCAGAAGGGTCTTCGTTCGACCCACACGATGCAGCCACATCCATTCTTCGTATCACCAGCCCCGCACGCAAAAGGAGAAGCGGAAGCTGATCGAAAAGCACGTGCGGGAGCCAAAGCTCACCCAAAATGAGCTGAGAGAGTGGTGCCGCGTTCACTCCCAACTGTCAAAGCCCCCCGCGCAGGCTACAATCTCCGGTATTCTCAAACGTTCCGCCGAGATCCTACAGCTGGTGCGATTCACTGCCTTACAGCTCATTACAGAAGGCTGCACCTTGCTGGCGCTGTTGAGCTGTCTGCACAGGCACAACGTGACTTGTACAAGGTGGATGTTCTGCAGGCAATGCAGTGGGTGCGGCTATCATGGGAGGATCCTCGTTCAACGATAGAAAATTGCTGGAAGCATTGCAGTTTGGTTTCGGATTCCACGTAAGAGGTGTGCAAATTGCAGAGACATCGGTCAAGTACAGTGTAGATCCAAGGCTGCTTAAGTCACTTTAAGCCTGTCTAATCTAGATGATATTTGGTCCTAGAAGACACAACTTATCAGTACTGAGGGACGACTGTCGTAGTCGTTGTGATATTCCGTTAGTAATAGTACATTTGTCCTGCAGAGCAGTGATACCAACGCTATTATAGCTCATTCGTTATTGTAGTACATGTAGTGTACTTGTAGGATATTTTATAATAACAGCCAATAGCGGGTCTTCCCTTCCGCGCGCCTCCCTCAACCAGCTGGCACCGAGTCCGGATGGGTACGCCGTCGAGTCCTCACGGGTTGGCCGCGGCCATGCTGCGCGGCTGCGCGGGGGACGTGTACCGCGCCGTGGACGGCGTGGCCGGCATCCTGCCCGCCTTGGCGCCGCCCCAGGTCGTCGTCGTGGGGCAGGAGGGCAGCGGCAAGTCGAGCGTGCTAGAGAGTGTAGTCATGTTCCCAGTGTTCCCCCGCGAGAGTGACCTGCGCCTGCGCCTGCCCCTCCGCCTGAAGCTGCGTCACCACCGGTCAGGTCAAGTTGAAGTTGAAGGGGATGCGCAGCTTATGGCACACCGGGGCACGCCGCCGCCGCACGGGCGCGAGCGCATCGACGTGCGACTCGTGCACGCCGACGGCCGAGCGCCAATGGTCTTGGGCTCGCACGTGTCCCGGCAGCAGGCGGCGCAACTTGTGCGCCGGTGGACGCAGCAGCTCGACCCCACGCAGCTGCGCGGCGTCGTGGAGCACGAGCTGCAGGTGTGCGTGCAGTCGCCCCACGTGCCCGACCTGGACGTCGTGGAGCTGCCGGGCGTCGTGGCCGGCAGGCGCGTCGACGAGCCCGACGACATGATGCAGCGCTCGCGGGCGCTGGCGGCCAAGTACCTGCAGAAGCCGCACACGCTCGTGCTGGCGGTCGTGCCGGCGGCCGAGCGCGTGCGCAACTCGCAGGTTCCAGCTCGTGCAGCAGTTCCACCTCACGGACAGGACCGTGGGCGTGCTCGCGATGGCGGACCGCGCCGTGGACGACTCCGACCCGGACGGACCGCTGGCGCAGCTTAAGCGGCGGCGGGACGGCACGTCGAGCGACCTCGTGTTTCTCACGCAGGGCTACGTCGCCGTGATGAACCGCGACTCGCGCGCCAAGACCGAGCTGACCTTGGAGGAAGCGAAGGTTGAGGAGACAGAGTGGATGCAGGAGAACCTACCGGGGTATATTGCCAGAGGTCTGGCGTCGAGCGCCGTGCTGGCAGCGAAGCTCGAGCACATGCTGGCGGAACACGTACGCAAGTTTTGGGCGCCTCAAACCAACGCCAGAATCGAGAAAGAGCGCGAGCGGGCTGTTAAGGAGCTAGCTGGTCTCGGGCCTGACGCGCAGCAAATTGTGAACGACTTTCTGGGGGTTTCGCCGACTACTGCTCGGAAGCGAATGTTGGAGCTAGTAGAGCCTATTCTACCTGACTTACTCAGCCGCGTTGACGAGGAAATTCTACGGCTGGTTACGCTTGTTCATGCAGACTTCTTGAAATCCCGTGAAGAACATGAACTCATATTGGCCCCGTTTCAAGCAAAAAATCAACAAAGTTCTTTCAGTCCTAGTTCGGGACCGTTGGTTGCAGCGTCCATGCTGATGCTGGACTCCAGTAGCACGTATATCAAAACCCACTTGGCCCAGATTATGAAGAATGTGGTGCTTCACCTCGTACGGCTTATTCAGAAGACGATGACATCAACAGCTGCATCGATACAGAAGGAAAAGTCTCCTCAGCGTCTGAATCGGTTCGATAATCTCTACTACTTTTTACTGACGTTCTATGGGAACAACTGAATGAACTGCTGATCGACGACAAAGAGCTACTGCAACGCATAAAAAAATCTTCCCTCGAGTTTGACCCTGATAACTCTACAGTTCTGCAACTACCAACAAGGATCAAAATGATGTCCACGGAGTCTGCAAACGAACTAAAGCGCCTAGCTGGAGATTTGGAGAGTTATCTGGATTCGAAGGGGTTTCAGAACACGTCCCTCGATGGAATATATCTGCCGCAGGCTTCGCCAACGACATCGCTGACAAGGTAATGTATGAACTGTTTTCCTTTAGGTAAATCTTACAGTTTGCTTCCAACTAACCTTATCGTGATGCTACTATATAGGGATATGTCGCGCTTAATTATTAGTGCGGAAGTACCAATGCTACCAAAGTCATTTACTCAAGGCTTTGGAGACGTCAATTCATCTCCTGGTTTCAGCTTTGGAATGCCCTTGCCAACAGGCAGCTCTATATTTCCGCCAGCAGCGAAAACAAACTCCGATGGAGACAAGTTCCAGAAACTGAATGAATTTGAATCTCGACTTTTTTACGCTATTACTATCCATGCGGTGGTGCCACTTCTACAATCACTTTGTGATGTGGGCGACCTCGCTCGTAGAATGCAAGATTACGTGTCAAGCCATCCGAAGGTGACCGCCAGCACAACGCATATATTTTGCGATAATACGGGTGATAAGCGCATGAAGTACGTGAGGCTAGTAAAGCACCTTACAAAAGCTGCTGCAGCGCTCAAATCAATCCCCAGCTGCGTGTAATGCCGTTGGGTTGCTGTGATTACCACAGAGCAGCGTATACTCCTCTACATGTATTGAGCGAGCAGCAGCAGCCTATCTGGCAGGCACTGTGTGTTGTTGTGCATGCTTTCTTTTTGGGCAAGACGAATTCCACAATAACATGCCGAACTGAAAAAAAAAGAGTTTATATTAAACTGTACATAATGTTTTAGCTGCAGCAGTACAGTCAGCACGTTCACTTGCTCAACCTCCAGTGGAAGTCCGGAGAAATGATGGATCTCACAAACACTAGTGACACGTCTTCGACATTGCCAAGTAGCTGCAGAATCGGTGTTAGTAGGTCAGAATGGGCCATAACGCTGGTGAACCGACCGCACGAGCCATCCCACTCGAAACGTGTCAAGCCACGCATGACGATACGCTGACCCAGAAGTCTATCCGCTAGTCTACGATAGCTGCTGTTGCTGCACAGGTGCGGGAACACGTTGCGCAACGTTCGCTCGGTGATAGTGATACTTGTTCTTGTGATGGCGACTAGAGACCCTGCAGCACCTCTATCAAGCCCTTCTAGCTCCAGTTCCACATCTTGAAACCAAAGCGACAGACACTTCCAGCTTCTCAGCATTGCTTCAACGCCTTGTCCTGAGTTGAACACCACACCAGGGACCATTGCGGTTCGCAGTAATTCCAACTGAGCAACGGTAGGCTTGTTTGCAGAGGATCTTCCTCGGGCCTGGAGCCCAAATCGAAACTGTTGAAAGTATTCTAGTGCAACGTCCCATCCATTTTGCCGCGCAGGGAGCACAGCAGAAATGGCGCGTCGCTGCTGCTCAAAGATCATAATTTCTTCACGCAGCTGCCGAGTCTCTTTCTCGAGATTGATCATGTGTTCGTGCTCCTTTTTGTGCTGAACCTGACTATCCCAACGATATTCTCCCTGGTAATGCTTCGATGCGGGGGACCACTCCGTCATCGGGGTTTCCGGCTTATCACTGCTCATGGATTCTGTGTCCGTCTCGGCCTGTTGGGAGCAGGATTCGGGTGCTTCGTGTCGAGATTTGTTACTGATAAAAGTTGTGGGCGAGTCTCTCTTTCTCTTTTCACCGGTCAGAGAAAGCAGACCGAGCACCGCGATCGCATCTCTTTCTGGAATGATGGCGTCCGGTTTGGTCAAATAACTGGCCTGCGCTTGACGAGCACGTGTATACTCGAAAGCCCGTGATTGCCGGTATGCCTGGTTCGAGTAACGCCTTTCAGCGCCATGGGTGGTATTGTACGTATCGGCCTGAAAATGTCTGCCCGGGATTCTGCGCTGAACGACATCTCCGACGATGTCGTCGCTCAAGAAGCGGTCGTTGGGGGGACGCAGAGTGCAGAAGTCCATCTCGAACAAAGGAGGAAGACTGCTCTGCTATGCTGTCGGGACTGGCTGCAAATTGAGAAATGATGTACAGGAATCCGGACAATCTGCGATAAGGGGAAGGATAGGGAAGTAACATCTGCCCGCAAGTAGAGCTTTGTATGGCAACAGAGTGGGTTGCCTACTTGTTTTGTAGTCTCAGCGTGATCTACAAGCGTTCAGCTGCAGCAGCTGGAATGTTCTGCCCGATGGGCAAGCCAGATCACTCAAAAAAGTTGATTGCGGTACAGAGCCGCCTAGCTAGTGTAGCGTTCGCATACGTCGAATCTCTCTCGTCTGTGGGTATGTAGGTGAGGAGGAACCGTGTAAGTCAGTTCCATGCCTTCGGTTCTTGTGGTAGCGCAATAAGTAAAGATCGGCAGCTTGTCGGAGTCAGTAGACTACCGAGACTCGAACGCCGCTGGACGCTACTCGAACACATTCTTCGATTCGTGACAACAACACCAGATTTGTCCGCCTTGCTACATGAAAGCCTACATCGCGCCAAATCTAAAATCCCAAGCTTCGGACTCGCCACCGTGCTCTTCGGTGCTGACCTCCAAACCCTTCCTTACAACTACCGTCGGCCGTCTGAGATCAGCATCAAAGACCACTGGTAGCGTGGCATGTATAAGCATCAAAGAGACCCCGTGTCTGTGCGGTTGTTGCAGCATAATACATACAGTACGTATTTTATAAAAAGCATACGGAGGCAAAGCCCAGAGCAGCTCTTGAACAACGACTCCTCCCCATCCAAGCGCGCAGTAAGCGAAGCTTAATACAATGATTACTTAGTAAGTATGTAAGTCAACCACATACGTATCCTACGAGCAGATGTACACTGTACATGTATAGTCAATCGAAATGTGGTCGAAGGAGGATTAGACATTGTCTCAAAACAGGGTTTCGAACTGTGTTGAACTCAGCACAGTATCTCTTTTGCGGATTCCGACCACGCTAGGTACTTATGAACTTCGTCTCACGGATTCGGCCCTGGTGCGTAAGCTGCTCGTATCAAAGAGAGCAAGGAGCGGAATCAGTTGCTCAGCACTGATGTCTGTCATCTCTAATAACATGGTGAAGGGAATCAGCGCGACTAAAATGCCCAATGTTCGATGTGTGCACGAAACTGGTCAATGGCTTGTACCCTGCCAAGGCACTATGCGTTAGCTCGACTGTCCAGACTAGACGGCAGGTGCAGACGTGCTGACGTACAGAGGTCAATACTGTACATTTTCGGTAATGGGGCATTAAAAAGCAGTCGATGAACATAGTTATTCAGTAGAGTTTCCCTCTAACTGCAATCCAGAAAGAATTTTATTGTTGTGTGTATAGTTCATATTTCTTTATAGGGCAGGTGTGGTGTGTGTGTGTGGGGGGGGGTAAGTAAGAGGACCGGTCAGACCCCTCAGCGACTTCTTGAATTGTTTCCGCGGCTGTTCACAGCATTCTGCCTGAACAGAAGTAGCATCTGGTTGATCTCCGCGTAAGGAAAATAAACATTATAGTAATGTATTGCACATTGACCTTCGCTCTGGGTTTCCAGGGGGCGGGGGTAATTACTAGCGGAAATGTAGAAGGCCTGAGTATTTTAGGCTTGGTTAAGCTCTAACTGGAATTCATATGGAGCAGCTGAATGTAAGGTAATACATTGAGCCTTGCTCAATTAAGCTTTTACCGGTTTCTGTATAGTCTTTATAAGTGACTTCAAACTACTACATGTACTGTGCAGTATTTGCTAGATATTCAGGTGTGGTTTTTGCGCCGACCCCACTGCCAAATATAACTACACTCGTACTTCAGTACAATATTTTGCCAGCGTAGTTCTGCATTTCTGGCTAGTCTTAAAGGATCTCTGGAGAGATACTTTAAGACTAGCAGAACTTTTCGAGTCGCCGGCTTGCATGCGCGCCTCCACGATCTTTGCACTCCTATGCATTTTCCTTTTGATGACTGATAATTCGAAGTATTCTGACTTTGGGGTACGGTTCTACATGTACTGTAGTGCATAATAGCCGTTATGGCGTATCCTACGTCATTCTACCTGCACGCCCAAAGCACCGCAGCACTTGTACTACAACAACAGGTAATACAAGCTCAGAACCGCCATGCCTCGACAATGCCATACTGCTACCGATACTGTATGTACCGGTATTAATACGGTGACCATGTATTACATCGTGTGTCGCAGGCATTGCTTGTCAGGCAAGCGCGCCAAAGCAACCAGCATATGTATTCAGACCATTAGTGCCATCATTGTCACCATCCTAAAGATAGCTAGTGCATGGTCGAGGGGGGGGGGAGGGGCGGCATGAACATTAGACGGCAATGTCATCAGCCGCTGATTCAGCGCTCAGCACGACAACAACGTTTCACCAATACATGTACAGTAACTTCTAACTAGCCCGACAATAAGAGACGATACCTCGAAATCACTTCTGCCCTTTCGTACTGTACTTCCGCGGGTGGATAGAACATGCGCTATTTTACGTGTTGATTAGTGTCACAACCCCACCATGAAACAAACTCAGGGACTTTGGCTCAAGATCAAGCAGAACTGCGAAACCATGGCTAAGCACAACCGGCTTCCGACGCATTCACTGCCAGAGGTGGTGCGCTGGGTACAATATAAATCTAAGCATTTGCACCCGCCTGGCACCGCCACGATTTCCGTGTTTTGGAGAATGCCCCTCGGCGGCAGCACCGACATTTTAACTGCCAGTAGTACAACCTCACTGCAATATATAAATTACTGCAAATATGAAGTTTCGCAGTGACAACCACCCCTTTCAGTTTATCACTGGAACCTGTGGACACGGGGGTTGTATTGTTTATCGTGTGCGTTTATCATTCACTTAATAATCTGTTCTGTATACGACCAAACAATAACTTTTGAAAATAATTAAAATCGTCAAAGAGCCTGTTTTGTGCACAGTGGCAAGTTGCCAGTCACTGGCAATCCACTGCGCGACCGTAGGGTACGTGGCGTCGTTGAGCTTCGCAACAAGTACCCAGTATTCGAGGTTCTGCACAGCAGTGAGGACTCGTTGGCATTTTGATAGTGTAGTGTCGCTTTATTGTCGCAAAATGCGAAATGAGCGCGGTGGCCGCGATCTTCGCGCGGAGTAGTTAATGGATGAGAGCGAAGATACTTTGCGGGCGCGCGAGAAAGTGACCTGCTCAAGGGATTGATCGAGGGATTATCAAATGGGAAAGGAGTTACCAACTTGAGCTTGGCCTCTCTTGATTTGACCTTGAAATGGTGTCCGATTTATAAAGCTGGATCTCAATTTAAATAAATGATGTGAAAAGGCAAGTGCAACTCGACCAGTTATTTGTCGCAAGCTACGATTTAGATCCTGATTTGTTCTCGTATTGCTGGCTTTAACAGGCGATCCAGTTAAGAGGGGGGGCATGAATCAAAAACGTAATAAATGCGGAAATTGTCCGATTCCGATGAGATTTTGATAGTTAGTCGAATTGAATGTATATGTATGAAGACGAATGCACCAAGCGCGGATTTCGTAGCTGCACTTGTCGCGCCAAGGCAAGGCATGCAACCAGTACGCCCATAGATACGCTGTTTGAAGCATTTGCACGATGAATTTTACCCAATGCGCATCGTAGATTTGCTCTCCATCACCTTGCTGCTGCCGAAACTGAGAACCCCTATTCTCGTACTCGGCAAACCCGTGATAATAGCAATGCGAAAGAGGTGGAAAGATGGGGCAATCCCACTGTTTTGCTGCAACTTGGAGACCACTCTATTACCTCGTCGTTTCCCGGAGTTTAGAAATGCAGCTCATTCACGCCAAGGGCAATCAGTCGGAGACGCTGCGTTCGCGCGCTCATGCCCAGATGTAAGCTGCCTTCACTTGAATAAAGACGGCATACTCATAGGTTGGAAATAGCGATCTATCTGATGGTGCTAGTTTCGCGACCTTAAAATAAAGACCGCAATTAGTTGGCTCTGCGATTTCCCCCATTTTGGGCCCCCTTTTCCCTCTACTTAACTGGATTGCCTGTTAAAACGCAATTCTGGTCGATCTATTATAATTCGCGTTCTCTCCGACTTCACATGCTCTCATGACATCAATTAGGCTGCCAAAGCGCGATACCATACCTAGGACAGAGAAATTGGAGTGCACATTCAGTCATAACCCTGTCCCGAATACGTGCTGTAAGCAGGACATTGATCATAACGGGGTTTCGTTTTTGTTCTTAGAGAAATCTTAGGTAGCTGTAAAGGGCCTCGCACCACAATACAGAAGCAACCGCATGTACAGTACAGAGGATGCGTTTAATTTCATCTAGGTCGCACGCTCATGACAACAATACTTCATTTTTATCGTAGAGGTAAGTACCGGTATAATATACATATTATGTAATTCACGGGAAGCAGCTCTCTCACAGACGTAACCCTGTGCACCATGACCCTGGGGAAGCTCATGTCACGTAGGTAAAGCTAATGAGCCATCACTCGTTGAATGATACAGCGGCAGTGACCGGTAACATGCCGGCATGATGTTGGTTGACTTACGCCACCACCTTGATCGATCTGGCATGAAAGGCCTTTTCTTCGTTGGTGTCTGGGTCTAGAAAAGAAACGAATCGATATTATAGTATAATATAGGGAAATAAAAATCTGGTCAGTCGGTACATGTACAGTGTATAAATTATACACTGTACATGTACAGTACCTATAAATTATACACTGTACATGTACCGACTGACCAGATTTTTATTCCCCTAAAGGCTTTTTCTTCTCCGAGGAGGATGGGGAATAGCGGAGGAATTATTCCCAGATCGGTATCGATTTGCAGAGAACGAGACAAAGGAGTGACTGTCATGGAAAGCAACTTGCTCGTGTTATACTAGTGTTACTCTGAGCAACACTCAACAACACTCAGAGCGTCGCTCTGAGCAGTACAAAGAGGCTACAGCACTCGTTCGGGCGATGACTGTTTGCACAGAGGCAATTGTGGGCAGTATCTTGCGCTTAAGACCCAACGATCCAAATCTAGTGACAGCTACATGTACCAACCTGCCTGATCGATTTCAAAGGGCTCCCAGACCCATATGTAGATAAGGATATCTCGTCTGGGGATTGTTTGCCCTAATTATTCTCAGACCCACGCGCTGACGAAGAAACCAACGCCAACGAAGGCTGCGACAAACCCTCTGTTACAGCTCGATTTACACCGTTTGCATGTTTATATCCTGCAGATGGAGGAGGCATTCCTTATTCCAGTGATAACATAACTCAGTGCTTAACAGTGCTAAGCACTGAGATTTGTCGTTTGGCTATCGAGGAATTTCCATAAATCAGTGATTTTCACTGAGATATCTCAAATCGATTTGTAACA
Source organism: Phytophthora fragariaefolia (assembly GCA_030267785.1). Lineage (NCBI taxonomy): Eukaryota > Oomycota > Peronosporomycetes > Peronosporales > Peronosporaceae > Phytophthora > Phytophthora fragariaefolia. The sequence continues at coordinate 16,657 of BSXT01001294.1, forward strand.
CTGCAAAGCACTGACTCAGTGATAGTAATTTTTAGTACTAGTCGGCGCATATTAAAACTGGGAGCTACTGGTAGCGGTGCGCTCTCAGTCTGGCAGTGGCTGCCATTCTATTAAGATGCCCATCTACTCTCCGGCACCCTTCAGGGCGACGATGCTGTCAAAACACAGAAAGAAGCTGACCAGCACAGGAATGGCTGACCAGCACAGAAAAACCATGGCCAGCACAGAAAAAACAGGGCCAGCACAGAAAAAGCAGGGCCAGCACAACAAATCTCTTCAGAACACACGAAATCACGGGCTAGCACAGGATAGCAATAGTATCCAATTACAATCCTTCATATCTCGTAATTTCTGCCTGTAATAAGGCTGCATTTAATGAAAAGTAGGACTACTGACCGCCATTGAATTGGAGCCGAACGACACCAACACTAACCGATTCAAGCGACAGCGATGCCCCAATCGAAGGCATGGAAGACTGTGGGCATGGGCTTGAGCCCGGAGGACGCTAACTAGGTCATCGAGACCTACTAGTCGTTCAAAAATTGTGCTCTGTGTGGAGTAATCCCTATATTGGGTTTCAAAAATAGTAATTGGGATGGGATTTAGCTCAACTCGCTCCTGTGGCCATGGCTGTGGGGTGATCGACAGTAGATTAGCACGCCTACTGCTCGATTTAGAGAGTAAAGGATTGAATTGAGCTGCGATAGGATAGATCTGCACTAAAATCTCAAATTGTTGACTTTGGTCTTTTTTCATGCTAGAGGAGCAACAATATTTTGAGAGTCTTCGAAGCTTCGAGCCACTGGCTGTTGTTGACTAGGAGGAGCATCGTGGTATCTAAGCAGTACCAGTACAAAATTCGATAGCACTTCATGGAAACTATAGTACTCATACTATTACAAAAATACTTAATACAAAGTACAATATTTCAGACCACTCGAGTTCATATTTGCAAACAGCGGCATAATGGGTTTAGTTGGCGTTTAAGACTAGCTATTCTAATGGTAACACCTATCGCTTGTCACGTGTCCGCGGCCACGACACAATCAAATGCTACTCAATTGAAAGTAAATTAATTTGATTACAGGTATCCGAGTCCTAATGTGAATATCACCGATATTTCGCACAATATATTTTGTGCTCGCTAGTTGGCATTGGTCTAGTGCAAAACGCTAAAATGACGGTTTTCATCAGGTATGAAAAGCGACTTGTCAATTGTATGTACTTAAAAACTATAGCGTTGAACTATCATTTTACGGCTGCACATTGTCGGACAACGATATTGCTTTTTATTTAATGTTTAAGATCTTGAAGGCAATTATGGTACCCACGTAGAATATGTTTGGGGCCTTAAGCTCGCAGTTCGTTTCGGTTCTGCAGAGTCTCTTATAGTAATTAAGAACCATCAAGAAGTACTCTAAATATTACTTCGTACAATATGTTTTGTGACTTAGATTACACATAGTACTTAGCACTTTTAAAGACAAGCAAACGTACATGTACTTGTACAGAGTAGAATACTAAACGTGCCGGTACTGGTATACTCTGCATCTAAGTCTGATTGAAGCAGACGAAGGCTAGGATTGATACTAAGTACGCAGGAGAGCAACACATCGACTTGGGCTATTCTCTATTAGCGAATAGGTTCGTTGAGGCCGACAGTCGCGGTGACAAGGATGAGGAGTAACAGTCGACGATGAATGGCAGTTAGTCAATGTCAACACTTCACGATACACTAGTGCAACCTCAGCAGCAAAATACTATTGTTTTGTAGTGAAACCTGTGGTATCGGATTTAACCTTTACTCTCCACCGAGCATACCCGTATCATCTAGAGCATACTGGTATGATCAGGTCAAAAAATAGATTGTGCGCCATGCACTCAGCTGTGGCAGCTACAAGTAGAACACCGCGTAGTTGGCTGTGTTGCCGTATATTTCTGGTCGAAAACAAGCAGGCTGACAAGACTGACACCACAACGATGGAGGTCGGGACTCCTGTTGTTGGCAAGAGGAAACGAACCCACCGCAAGGTTGGTGTGGTGCGTGCTGTTCGAAACGTATCTCGACAGCTCGTCGAGCTGTGGAACGAGTGCAGCTACAGCGAGGGTGTGAAAATGGAGGGTGTCATCCTTCGCGTGGCAAACATGCAGGTCTAGTCCCCATCATAACTAATGGCCTGTAATAAAATATATCACTTCAAATCTAGATGAGTGGTGTACCGGGTGTCGGAAGTGTACTGGGTGTAGATTAGGTCGTGCACAGACTGAACTGACAACGTTTCTGTTTCAGTCACTTTGCGACAGTTTTGGGCGAAACGTATTCAGGCTAGTATCTGAACACTACCGCATCGCCCCTGTCCTAAGCGAAGTTTTGTCCTAAGCGAATTTTTATTATAGCCAATGAAAACGCTGTATTTGTATCACATGGCCGTGGTTAAAATTCCATGTTGGCCAGCTAATTATAGACTGCTGCCAGCCATTCGGTTTCAGTGTCAAAAGCGCGATGGGTAGACCACGCACCACAGGAACCGGCAAAAAGCCAAAGCGCTACACACGAATTGCAGTCGACTACACGCACAAGCGCCGCCTTCTCCAGTTCCTGGTTGCTGGCCATTCTGTAAACGAAGCTATTGCCCAATTCTACCCCAATTGCAGCGAAGCTGACACTTCGCAAGCAGAAGCAGATTTCTAAATGAAAAAAAAGCAACAGGACCACATTATAGCAGTGTGTGATGAAGGAAAATTTTATGCGGATGGACGCGGGTTCAATTCCCGCCGTGTCCATACTTTTTGATTGGTGGAAATTATGAAGGATTATTATAACGTTTACTTTTTAGCATTTAATTCTGAGACTTGGAAACATATGTAGCGTAAACTGCGTACATTGCAGTTCGCTTAGGACAGGGGCGATGCGGTATCCTCCATATAAAACGACTGATTCTTACCGCGACAGGAAAATCCGCCCGATGATTTCATTGGATAAAAGTATAAATACTAGAAGATAAAGCTAGTGCATGTACCATGTGTTTAGAACAGAAACCGCTATTAAATCGCATAAAACATGACTTTTTTGGTAGAGCTTTGGTGAAGATTTTAAAACAATGCCTTCGCTGGACAGCTCAGCTGCCCAGCGCCCTCGCAATTGGTAGTTCTGCACCTTTCCCCTTTGCCGCCTTGCTTGTATAAGCACCTATGAAGTCTACAATTCGCTTTTTGTTATCCATTCAATCGCGCAGGGTGTGGTCAGGGATATCAAGCTGTTATGACGCCGCTCGTTCGCCAACGACCTCAGCTCCGGGAGCGCAGCGCATCTGGGGCTAGGGATAAATAACCCTCATAATCCATATGTACACTGACTGTACCAGTACTGTACAGACAACGACGGTGAAATCCGCCATACCATAACATGGTACCCACCCAAACTTGAAGCTCTGAACGCTAGCATTAACATTTTAGCCAATAGGATAGAAGTAAGTGATGATTCGATGCTAGAAGCTCAAGACATCCCATCACTTGAACCACGCTGTTCTTCGATTAGACCGTGCCGCCTCAATGCTTCTACACGATTCGCATCAACTGCGAGGCAATCGCAGTCTGTAATGCGTCTTTATCAAAAAAACGTCTTGATCTATTACCGTAAAAGTTATATCGAAAGCCACCCCTTGCAGCAACAGTCCAAAATTCTAAGCCAATCAAAATGCGCGATGTGAGTGATGTGTCATGTCTTATCAAAAGACACCCCTCGATAAATACTACGGAGCGCCGCTCCGTAGTTTTTCCCGCTTTGGAGACTCCAAATTGGAGTGGCATTCTCCCATCTCCACCGGCTGTTTGGCTTCACGAACATAAGTGGTGTTGCACTCTTCGACCGTTTTGCAGGAACGAGTGCATCGTCGGAAGAGCAGTCATCTCTCTAATGTAACGATTCTGAGCCGAGGCACCGGACGAGCTACAGTACACGTACGTACGGTACATGTATGTACTTGAATGTCCTAACCAATTTGCGTGTGCTGTATGTACCAATTAGACAGGCAGCAAACTTGCCTCGACGACATCACTTGGTTGCGTACAGCACTGGAGAGCTATGCCACACAAGAAGTCGTACTCAGCCGTACGTCTGACTGCTACTAAACTTCACCCCAATATTGTCCCCACGAGACTCGGCGAATCATCCTGCATAGAGCTTCGGTGCGCTCAAGCCTTGAATCAAGGCTTCAACGAGTTCCACTGGCCCAGTGACACTGAGCAACGACAACTAATGAGATATTTCTGGATAGTATCCAACCCTTCGCTCCAGCTGTGTACATATATGACGGATTTGCTTGCAGCTCACGTCGTCTTCCACCTCGACGCCGTGCTTCAACCCGTTGAAGACTATCCGAGCATGGTTGCACCAGCGGTCTGGTCGAGGTCTGGCTAGCAGGCTGCTAGTAGCAGCGAGTCACTCACAGCTTCCTCAATGTTGCTGATGGCCCGATCGCGTCAGTTGCAAGTAAAACAATTCATCTCGAAAATTATAGCGTGGCTATTGTGCTTTCCGAGAACACGAGTAGGATACTTTCTTCGTTGTTATGCATAGTATCCTTGTAACGAAATCTGGCGTTAAAATGAAAGATAGTGTATCACACAGCTTGATGCACAGTACTGGTGAATTGTGGCATTAACGTATACTTCGTAATATTATATGCCGCGTTCTATTTCAAAACGGGCGATATTCGATCGCAACATATTTACGTCTGTTTGTTTTGTGAGGGAACAAGTATTCCCCCATGTTCGTAGTTTCTAATAAACATTCATCAACGAAGGGTATTTTTGCAATTAGATCATGATATTTTTTTACTAAGTACTGTAAATCTTACACTGCTGAAGTTCATATTGTCATGAATTACTCTTTTCTCGGATTGTGCTGGTGGTGAGCTTTGTGATAGAATTGGCATGATATCGTCGTTCGGTCTCATTCTATTTGTATTAGCCAGCTCTAGAACTACGTGGGAAGTTGCGTTTTATCGCCTACATTGTTAATTAGCAGGGATACCGCACTTTGCTGATAGCTTTTGAAACGATTATGAACTTAACAAGAATGATGAGGATCAAGTGAATTAAAGTACCTGGTACTTCATTTACTTTCTTCATATGTGCGTATTTCAAAAGCAAGGGTCAGACCTCGATACCCCATAACAAACAGACAGCATTATGCGTATTGTCTACGTTTACTAGCAGAATATCCGTAAATTTGAACTACTCACAACCCACTAAAGAATAACTACGTAATCTTCAAAGCTCTGTAAGACACCAGCAAAATAGCATATTGCGGTGAATCTAATGACACTATTTTTTACAGCGCTCACTTGGATGACGTTGTATTCAACAAAAGTACACATTGTGTCTAATTAGACGCGATGTCCAACAATATTCTAGGCCCGATCGTCCACAGCTAACTTTTTTTAAAGAGTCCATCGAAACCCGTGTTCAACACAATGCCGCAATGTATTCTCATAAAGCTACTACGCCAGACACTACCTAGCTAGATGTACGAGCTGAAGCAACTGGGAAATTCGGCGCAAAGTGAGTAGGACGTTGTGAATGTCTCGCTTGTGGCGAGTTCCGGCGACCGAGGATTGACCCAAACACGCCTATGGGGTTGGCCACTTAGCACGAAGTCGCAGCGGTGGTGCTGGTAGTTGTAGTCGACGTCGACATCGAGCCGGCAGTCGTAGTCGAAGGACTCTCAGTGGCAACGGTGCTGCTGCTGGCAGATGAGGTCGTCGTCGAAGTTGGAGCAGTAGTGGTCGTCGACGTACTAGTCATGCTCGATCCCGAAGATGAGGAAGGGCAGTGCGCGGGAACATAGTCAACCAGGTCAGCCAGCAGCAGGATATTGTCGCCCACGGGGATTACACACTCGGACAGGCCCATGGCCGTCACGTCCGCGAGCAGGTTCTGGCAGGCCGTCGACGCACACATGAGATCGATCGTGGTCTGGTCCGGGATGCTGGCGGCCGTGAACACGTAGCCCGAGTCGGAAGCACACTGGTCAATGTACTGATCCGTCAGCAGCGCTGACAGCACCGCCGAGGAGCAGTCAGCGTAGGAGCCACTGCTGCTGGCGGCGGAGACGGTCGATACAATGGCTGCGAGGGCGGTGACGAAGGACGTCATCTTGAGTAGTGGTGGCGACACGGTTGGTGAAGGATTTGTCGCTGAAGAGGAAAAATTAAAAGTGATCAACGGACTGCACGGCCAGCGTCTACTTCGATAGCAGGAAAACCTCCGAGCTCACTGAGGACGGCGATGCGCAGACCTACTGGAAGGGAGAGGGCCCGAGACAAGCGCTGCAAAGTGGTCAGGATCGATCAAGAGCTGCTGAGTGCGACACCATCATTGCATGTCCTCGTTGAAGGCTTCGACGTCATGGCCGCTCCCAGCATATCCTTGACCGACTTGGCGTCGATGAAATCCGATGTGCGGTAGCGTTCTACAACTCCTGGTCATGGGTGGTACAGTACTTTTGCGGTGTTCGTACTCATATTGTAGCATAAATAGCAGCCAGGCGTGCGATAAAGGAAAATATGCCAACATTTTGATGGTTCACGAAGTGATAGTCATTGCGTAGTTTAAGGGGCTCGCTCGGGCAGACCCGAACCAGCTACAGCTTAAACTCACTACAACATGCAAGCCGGCAGCCTTCATAACTGAAGCAAGGCGCAGACGAAACTCAAAAAGCAGCAAAGTACTCGGCTGGCTGCGAGTCGATCCGGTCGGGAGCACTTAGCAAGAGGTTGCCGCCGCCTCAGTCGGAGCAGCAGTCGCCGGCGTCGAAGGTGCCGCCGTAACCGTGGGGGAGTCCGTCGACGTGGGGGCATCCGCAGCGGCGGGGGCATCTGTGGTCTCCGAATCGGTGCTCGTCGACGGGCAGTGAGCCGGCACGTAGTCGATCAAGTCAGCGAGCAGGTTGATGTTGTCACCGACGGGCAACGTGCACTCCGACAAGCTCATACCCTGGGCGTCGGCGAGCAGGCCCTTGCAGGCGCTCGAGGCGCACATCTTGTCGACAGTCGCCTGGTCCGGTTTGCTCGCAGCCGTGAAAACGTAGCCCGAGTCCGACGAGCACTGGTCGATGTACTGGTCTGTAAGAAGGGCCGAGAGCACAGCACTGGAGCATGTTGCGGCAGAAGCCTGGGAAATGAGCGCAGCGACGGCGACGGCAGCGGCAACGAAGAACTTCATCTCGGAGAAACGGGTGGTGGGAGCTTGAAGCTTGGCACGGATTTGTCGCTTGAAAGGCAAATTGAATAGTGAACAGATATGTCTGGAGCGGATTCGATCGGGTGGGAGCGGTCGATGGCGCACAGCCCTCACGCTGTTCGAGAGCAATGGAGACCGGCTCAGTGAGTGAACATCACCTTCAGCAGCCACTCAGCAAAGATACAGTGCAATGGCGAGTTGCGGTCTAGGACACGAAGGGAAGCATTGTTCGTACACCGACGAAGGCTTCTCGTTAATGCAACAGTTGATGCGAGTCAGACGCACCTTTCCCGACGAGAACTTGCCGTGAAAGTTGCAGTGCAACAATTGCTGTTGAAGTGGCCGAGGGAGAAGGAGGTCATTCAGCGGGAAATGACAACCGTGGGACCCATGTCAGCCGTTAAACATGCCGCACCGGCACACGCTTTGATCTGCAACCCTCGCGGCACCAACACCAACAAGCGCCCGCAAAGCTCTCCGCCGAAGGTCGAGATCGAAGAAGCAACTCTGAATTTCGATGACCAACTCAACCATTTGGTTGCAGCCTTCCGTGCTACCGGGCTTGCAAAATAATGCGACCATCAAATTTAAGTTTAAGAATACGCATGACACTCAGGCTCAGAAGGGAAACACCGCAGAGCAAAGTTTAGCAAAACTTGACGTGCCATAAAGTTGCCACCAACTTCAACGTGAAGCAAGGCCAGATAAAAAACAGGCAGATAGGAAACAGACAGATTAAAATCAAACCCAGGTAAAAATCTGATTTTTGAAATATGATTTTTATCCAATCAGAGGAATACAATGCCAGGATACCTCGGCGGGAGAGCATTCGCTAGTATAATGGTAGCGAGTGCTCTACCGAATCGCTACCATGGTTAATCTCGCTGCTGCTACATGTATGATGTAAGCGGATAAGCACACCTACCTAGGTAGGAATGTCAGTGAAACACTCAGCCCATCAACGCGATAGATCCCCGTATTTGGAAAGCAAATGTTCAGTACATGCAGCACACAAGCTGGATTCATGGGGTGCCGGTGTTGAAGTGTGCCGCCGTTGCACTTGTACGAGTACATGTACTACAGTACCTACATGTATGCGAACTGTAGAGGCCGTAGGCGAATGGAGACAAGTGCGGCGGAAAATGGTCGTGCTCAGGAATGCTACATTTCAGCGCACGCGCGAAGTGCCAAGACTCCTCACGGCGGATGCCAGTGGTATGTTTATTGGCTGGGCAAATGTTGCTGCACGACTGGCTTCACGTCGATTGCGGCGCGCATTCGGCGGGTGAGAACGAGTGCTTATCATGTGGGCATGCTCAAGGAAAGCCTGCAGCCTGGAACTGCCGCGAACGGCCGACGAGCAGACAAAAACTCAGGCCCTGCTCCGAGCAGTGCTCGCCGTCGCAGCGAATTGTACCCACCGCACGAGCGACGGCGGCTAGGTCCCAATTCTCTGGCAATCGGCCATCAGGCCTCTGCAGCGAGGAGTTTTCGCAAGTGCCGCGCCGTCCTCGACCCGGACCGCCGGGCGCGCCCAGAGTCTGGGCCAGACACATGCTGGTCGCCACTGGCGACTTGCGCTGCCAGCGAGTGGCCAAGCCGGGCTAGCTTACAGCTAATACCATATGTATCAATGGCGGACCGCAGTCATTTCGCTAAGTGACGAGGTTCGCCGCAGTTTCCGTCGAGGCGGAGCAGGCCGCGCAGTTGCACGCGCGATCCCATCAGAGCGTGGCAGACGTCAAGCAGCTCACTTGGGAAATCAATGCGCTGGACCCGTCTCTGTCGGTTCTGGATGCGATGTGGGCTCTCTGTCCTCCGAGACAACTGTGCGGGCAGGCAGTCGCGCCCAGCTCTCGAGGGAACCAGCGCAAAGTCTCATGCGCCTCCCGTCGCCGAGCACTTTCGAATTGCCAACGAACTCGACTCAAAGCTCGCTGCAGCAGCGCCACTTTTCGCAGCTCGTCGCCCACCAGACTCGCTGACGGAAAGTATGAAGACCTTCGCCACACTCGTGTGCGCCGCCGTGGCCGTGGCCACTGCGGCTGGCCAGGACCTGCCGGTGTCGCTGTGCCGAGACGCTACGTACAACTCGCCAGCCTCGCGCGGCGCCATGTGTTCCGGCGCCGGCGCCGCCCCGGCCGGCACCGCCTGCCCGCTCAAGGGCGACGTGGCCATCGCCGACTGCCACGACTACCTGCCGTCCTGGAACGGCAGCGCCTGCGTGGCGCCCGAGGACGCCGAGTGCGTCGTCGTCAACGGCGACACCTGGGGCTGCGTGCTCCCGTCCGTTGGATGCGGCACCGCCAGCACCCCGTGCCCCGTGACTTCGCTGCCAGACACGCCCTGCCCGGTCACGTCGCTGCCCGACACCCCGTGCCCCGTGACTTCGCTGCCGGATACCCCGTGCCCGGTCACCTCCCTCCCGGACACGCCTTGCCCCGTGACGTCGCTGCCCGATACCCCGTGCCCGGTCACCTCACTGCCAGACACCCCGTGCCCGGTGACGTCGCTTCCAGACACCCCGTGCCCAGTGACGTCGCTTCCAGACACCCCGTGCCCAGTGACGCCGTTGCCGGACACAGAAGCCCCTACGACGCCTTGCCCCGTGACCTCCCTCCCGGACACGGAGGCCCCGACCACGCCGTGCCCAGTTACTTCGCTACCGGAGACGGAAGCGCCGACGGCCACTCCATGCCCCGTGACGTCGCTCCCCGAGACTGACGCCCCTGTGTCGACACCGGCTTCGACTACGCCGTGCCCCGTGACTTCGCTTCCCGAGACCTCGGCTCCAACGCCGTGCCCTGTGACTTCACTCCCCGAGACCTCGGCTCCGACTAGCACCCCGGCTCCCACGACGCCGTGCCCCGTGACATCCCTGCCCGAGACGACGGAGCCTGCCAACACTCCTGCTGCGACGACCCCGTGCCCGGCTTCGGTGACGGCGCTGCCGGAGACCTCGACACCTTCGGCTACAACACCGTGCCCTATCACGGCCAAGCCGTAGACTGACACCTTATCAGGCGTCTTGCCGCCCCATCCGCACGTGGTTATATTCAGCAGGCGCCAGCCTGAAGTAATCAAAGTTGAGACGCAACTTGGATACGCATTTTTTGGTGTGATATTTACCCTCAAGGCAGCCCGTTACGAGATCAACTAGCTACTACGTAGTAGCTACTAAATCGAGGCATGAACACGACAACCTTTACGTTCTCTCTTCTTGCTGTTTCTTGTCAGAGTTTTCGGCGCAGGTACTGTACCCCAACTTATTAATATCACGTTGTGACATGTCAAGATGCCGGATACATGGAAACTGTTCGTACAGTACATGAGGGAACCACGCAGTTTCTCCCCTCCGCGTACCGGTATGTATCTTTCCCTTTAGGTGTCCAGTCAGTGACTGGCAGTCACGACCAGGGTTCGGTAGTAATCTACTCGTTATTATCATTAGTACTAATAGTAAACATATACTATTAGTACTAAAACTAGTTTGCGAAAGGGGTGGCATTGGTGGCCTTCCAAAAATGGCCTAAAGGGGGTGGTACCAAGTGCTTTGATTGGTACCAGTTTGGTCCGTGGATAGTTCGGCTTTGGTACCCAACTGGTTGACTGCGCCCTACAAAAATGTACTAAACTATACCGCTTTCAACCCCTCTTGTGACAGCAAATTCCATTCCAACTGCTTGCGGCCACTTACTCGACTTTGACAGCGATGTCTCCCTTTGCCTCCCGTTCGGCGATGCTTGCCGTTGTTATGGCTCGGCACGCTCAGCAGCGACGTCGGCGCCGGCTGTACAAGCTTCTAACACTGTGGCGAGCTCGGAAGTCTCTTCGCGAACGCAACTACATCACGTCCAAGTCCCTCATCCACCCACGTAAATGCGCCTGGACAGTCATGTACAGGGTACGGTCGCGGACGTCGTTTATTAACACAGTGTCTATTGCACCGAGCGATTTTGCCCGCTTACTTGTGGCATTCTTCCGATGCGCTACCGACTCTGCATTTCCTGTAAGTGCAGCGATGACAAACCGAATAATTACTCCTCTCAAAGATGGCGATTTGGAGAGAGCAAGCTCGGAATGCAGGGCAGGATTGCTGACAATAAGTTCTTCCATCACTTTGATTCGCCAAGCTGCCGAATGGGGTATGGGCAACGGATCGAAGTGCTACAGACAACTCTTGTTGCCGCTGCGTTATAATCCAGATACGCGCGCTTTACGGAAAAACATTTATCGTCCCTACACTTTCGGGTACGAACTACAGGTATTAACCAGATTCGCTCTGTTTTTATGAGCTAAGAACCAAAATATATTTTACTCAGGACATGGTGCTTGTTCTACTGTACGTATGCAAGTGCTAGAAGTGTGTTTTTGCGCTGACGACAGGTCGAATCAGTATCAACAACAAAGTTGATTATTATTTTGGTCGCCCATCAACTTTGTCATGAGCATGAGCATCGATTGTTGCGATTGCTGCTTCCGCATCTCTCTTTCTGCTGCTCGTTTCTCCTCGCGTTCGGTCTGCTCGCGTTTTCGCTCCTTCTTTCGCCGCTGGTACTCAGCATCACGAGCGGCTTGACGCTCTTCCATCATGAACATCATGGCCACTATCATGCTTGAGAACTCGCTGGAGTTGTCCATAGTTCATTTCGTTGGACGTCTTGTCGATAGCGACGTCAAATCCAACGACGGCGTTGAGCGGTTTGACTGAGTACGCCAGCACTGGTGGCGTTGCGCTTGAGCTGGTTTTGAGCCAATTGCTTTGATAGCGCTGCAAGCTCTGATGGAGCCATACCAGCACGGGCTGTAGCGACCAGCGCTGGAGCTACGGCTTGGGACACCGCTTGTGGCGTTAGCGGTGCGCTGTTGGTGATCGGCGGCGTGTTGGTGAGGTCAGCGGCATCTCGTTGGGGGATGACTGTGCGGTGTTGGTGGTCGGCGGCGAGCCGTGGGTGGACGGCGATGAGTAGTTGGTGGACGGCGACGTGTCGATGGGGGCCGGCGGCGTCCTGTTAAGGGTCAACGAGTGACTGCCGGAGACTGGGGGGGGTACAGAGCAGAGATTGACTTTCCTCTGCGGCCTGATCAAAGGCCGCCAAGAGATCTTCCGACCCGCTGGCGTCAGCGGAGTCCAGCTCGTCCTCGCTGTTGTCCTCGGTATCAGCATCAGAATGAAGGGTTTTCACTGTGATTGAGGATTCAGTCATGCGCTTAAGCCGCTTCGACCGCGTAATATGAGGAGGGCATGTCCCGTTGCCACTAGGTTTTGGCACTTTGTAGAGTTTCTTGAATTTGCGACTCAGACTATCACCGTCACGCTCGGCATGCCCGCTTGGTTTGTGGGTGTTGTAACAGGCAGCAAGGTTTTCCCACTGCTCAGAGCCGAAGGGCAGCATTCGCTCTACCAAGTCAAGCATCCCTACAATAATTACAGGCGTTGGTGGTTAGAAGCGATAGGAGATAGCATGCAACTTGTACAACAGCACCATCAGACGTACTGTTCAGCTCGCTCAGCGTATAGTTCTTTCCTTTTTTCTTGCGTGGCGTGGGTGCCATGATGTCCGATGCGTGCAGAAAGGGGAGTGAGTTGTGCTTCGCGCGAGGAAATCGCTTTTGAGCGATAAGACTGAAAGATGACCAGTATTTTTTTCTAGAACTGTGCTTTACGGTGGACCAACGGCGGACCAAGGACTAAAGTTTGGTGAGACGTTTTTTGCGTCTTCCCAACCGTTGGTCCGTGCTTGGTACGCACTTGGTACGAGTTTACTCCTTAGGGTTATGCAAGTGTGGGCCATTTTTGGATGTCACCCAATGGGTTCATCTAATCAATTTAGTCGTGAAGTTTTCAGCATCGATAGTACTAACGTACTACTAATTTCCAGGACGATCTTGGATCTTGAAGGCTCGATGGTTGGTGGTCCTGCAGCCATCAGTATCCGGTTAGCTGGCATCGCCCCCTTTGACACATTTTTCGGTTTTCATAACACCGATCACTTTAAAAAGTGCACTAAAGTCGATTACTGTACGAAGATTCGAAAGCAACAGGTCTTGTTGCATTTGTAACCAACACGCTCGTCATCTCTGTAGCTACTAGCTACACAATGGAGCCGATCTGTCTAAACGGCACAATAGACGTAAACGTCATGCACACTTACTACATACGTTACCGGAAAAGTCGTATTGATAGAGCACCAAATTTCTATTGAAGAATGCAAGGTGCTCTGTCAATCCGACAACTACGGCAGCACTACGATATGGCGATAATCCGTTCTAAAACACGGTGCAATTCCTTCCTGATGAGTCAAAACACGGCGGCAAACGACTGATCGACGTGCGCCACAAGCATAGCTCACATTTCCAGCAGCGCCACTAGCCAACCAGAATTCCAAGACCAACTGCATCATGCCCCGCAAACGCATCCCTACCCGCTACACCAACCGGTTCAAGGCACGCGCCGTCGAGGACTGGCGAAAGGCAAAAGCCCGTGGAGTAAGCCGCGTAGAGTTTGCCAAGTCCCGAGGATTCCCCCGTCCATCTCTGCAGAACTGGGAGCGCAAGTACTCTCGTCTCGCCAAGGAATCTCAGCGCCGGCCTGTAAGCCAGCAGTAGTAAAAATAAAGAAATAGGAGTAGTTAAACCAATAACTAGAGTCATGCTGGAGTGGATTGATAAGTGTTGGAAGCACATTGTAGTGGAGCCACCAGTCCTGATCCTAGACAGTTTATCTGTGCACAAGATGGCAGAGATTGCCGACGCGCTGGCCTGCACGGGCACCTCGGTACTTTATGTACCCGGTGGCTGTACAGGTGTTGCGCAGCCACTCGATGTAGGAGTGATGTCGCCAGTGAAGCAGCATATTCGCCGACTGAGCAGCTCGCATTCTGTGGGAAGACCGAAGCAAGTGACGCCTGCCTATCGCCGACGCGAAATATTTGAGCGAGCAATGGAGGGGCTGCGTTTCATCTCTGCCGATACAGTGAAGAATTCGTTTCACAAGGCTGGGCC